>JAMLFY010000248.1:0-48038 GCA_030441495.1 Dalbergia oliveri | reverse complement strand
GATGCATGTAACACCCTAATAATTAACCCAATACACCTAGGCAGGATTTAATTAATTACTAGACTTTACTCTTTGCTTCAGTCTTAATCATGCTTTGAAAATACTTAGTGAAATTACGAGCCATTTTTTTTTTTAAACATAATTGAAAACGTGAGCTCGCTTAACGTGAATGATTTAGCAAAATTTAAAAGACACATAGGAATTTACAAACATCACATCATAATATATTGGCTCCATCATACACCATCCATAATTACATATCATATAGATATTTTGCCTACCAACAATAATAAGACTAAGTGTAGGCAATCTAATAAAACATAAATAATATATGGATGGAAGGACATCCATTAATGGCACCTAGTAACAATATTAAGGATAGGGATAGATTCTGAAATATACGAGTGAACTAGAATTATTCAAGTTCAGGTCCCTGATAGCCTCAATGTGATTCACGACGCTTCCTTCCGTTTCTAAAGAGACCAATGGAGAAATAGAGGAGTGAGAAACTTATAAAAAGAATCTCAGGAGGTACTCACCTCATGATGCATTGTGTCATCATCATCGTCCCCAGGAACCTCGGGTTATTATGAAATAGTGAGCATGCTAGATTGATTTATTAAGTTCAAAAATATACTTTATCGAGGTTCGTTTAATTCATGCGCTTATAATGCATCATAAACTTAGCATGTCATGTTTATAATGAACTTTTCCTTTCATATATAATAACATAGTTATGCATAAAATCACATCATATTCCTCATCATCATTTCATAATACTATGCATAGTAGAATATCATATTTCTCATCATCATCTCATAAATACTATGCATAGCAGAACATCATATTCACATAATGCATTTACTTAGTTTCTTAGGTGACTTAAAGTTACTTTCATCATCATTTTCCTGGGCCACCCTATACTCCACCCTTTTGGGAGTAATCTAGGTTATGAGCTCATACCTTGCTAGTCGTCACCAACATACTTATCCCTTTTGATAAGTAAAATTCGTCTTTACCCTTTTGAGAGAACAGACTAGGGGCAAGAATCACCTTTTCACCGCCTATAGTTTCTATCTGTTCCAAAGGATCATTTTCTCATATATTTTGAGTCACCTTTAAGTCTTTGCATGTTATATCATAATACAATTCTTCATTCATAATCATCATAACATTTTCTCATTTATAGTCTTATGCCGAAATAATATATACCAACTGGAATCATGCATCTTGGAGATTCCCAAAGGAAGAAGAGGTGGGTCACAATGGACACGCTTAAATACCAAATCTTTCCTTAGCCAGAATCTTTCCAATTGCACTTTAGGAATACACTTTCTTCCAGGAATAGAATATGTCTTTATTTCATGCATAAGTTTTCATTGTTTGCAACAGCAACTATAACATATAAACCAGGGAATCAATCAATGACACCAAATTCTTAATAAGCATCAAATCATATTTTAAACACATAAATTACTAGCTTCCCATAAAATTCTTACAAAGTTTTAAAACTCTTTTAAGACTAATTCTTTTGTTAAACTTGAAAGAAGTCATAGGACTTTAGGCCTAAATTAACCATGGGACCGATTATAACTCTAAGAATGTTCATAATTAAATATTTCACTTAAGATAAAAGGAGCAAGTCTTAGCTTTAGATTTAGGTGACATCTTTGAATTATTACCATGCTATGCAACCTTATTTTAATCTTATCTTTATAAGGTGATAGCTTGGAATTATAAACATGATATGCAAATTCCATTTCTTTATCTTTAAGATTTAAGGTGATAACTTGAAAATTAAACATGATGCAAGAACTTGTAATATAAACATGATGCAAACTTAAGCCTTAATTTGCATAGGAACTAAGGAAATGAGGAAGTAGAATCTTGATAATTTGAAACCCTTGGAGGTTTAGACCGGGTGAGCTGGGACTAAATTACATTTTAAGCTCCAATCTCAAGACTTCTTAAAGAATAAATTCTTTAACTCCAATTATCTCATTTCTTTCGCTTTGATTCATAAGCAAGTCTTTGAGCTCTAGGATTTTTAGGTGATGACATAAAATAAACATGCCATGCATTGACTTTTTAGCCATTATAAAATAAAGTGAGAGCATAAAATAAACATGAGATGCAACTTCTTTATTATCTTTAGAGATTAAGTGACAACTTGAAATTTAAACATGAAATGCAAGCTTGGAAATTTAAACATGAATATGCAAGTTCATTTATTCATTCTGAATTTAGTGATGACATAGAAAGTAAACATGGTTATGCAAGGCATAAACTTAAACATGGATGCAAGTTCATTTTATTTCTTTACTAGAGCTCCTCCAAGACTTTAGAGAAATATAAATTCAACCCAATATATCTTAGCAAGACAAAGTGAAAAATACATCTTTCAAGTTCTAAACTCAAGATCATAAAAACATCATAAAAATATTATTCTTTAAAGTTTTGCATCAAGTGGAACTTTCAAGCTTTAGAGGCCTAACTTGTGATGGATTCACAACCCACCCTTCAAGGTCCTCATCATCAAGCCATCATCTGAAGTCCCACCTAGGCCATATGGCTGAATTGTTCAAAGAAAAAGGAAGAAGAAAACCAAATGGAAAAACTAGAGAAAATCCATGAAATCATCATTTTGAACCAAGAACAACACTTAGCAAAGCATAGAAATAAACTTAAAAACAACTCCCTACCTAATCTGATTTGAAGGAAAGGAAGAGAACTTGGTTTCCTTGAGTGAAATGAAGAAAATATTCTTGAAAACTTGAAGAAAGAATTCAGCCAAGAGGAGGGAGGAAATGAGAGTTTGGTGCTCCTAAAACTAGAATTGTGTAAGTTATGAGCAAGCATCTAAGGCTCCTCAAGCATGCCTATTTATAGAGGATTCAAGCTCATGTATGGACAAGAGGAGGAGGATAAATTTTGGATTTTTATGGGGAACAAAGGAGGAAAATCATTTCTTGTTTAAGGCATGTTTTATGCCATGTTTTATGGAATTTTTTGGCATTTTGTTTTAGTGCATTATCAATTTGTTAATAATTTGGCTGATTATGGCTGAATTATTTCGTGCATTACAGCCTCATGGAAGAGGGTTTTGTGTGTTCCATGTATTATTTAGGTGTAGGCAAGGTATTCATGCAATTTAGAGAATTTACGGTTAAGGGTTTAGTGAATTACTAAGCAATTTGGGTGTTTTAAGCAATTTTAGGTTCTAATCAATCTAAATAAATAATTTTGACTTAGATTAGTAATTAGAATTTAATAAGCTTTAATTTGAGCCTAATATTGCTTAGGTTCGTTAACGAATCAAAATCTCAAATTGTAAAACTTACAAGAGAGTGGGCAAAACGGTCATTTTACTTAAAAATTGCCCGAGACCACTGAACTTAACCAATGGTTAATCATGGCTTAAAAACACCTTTTAACACATTTTAGTGAGGTTCGGGTATGTTGCACTGCAATTGAATTAAAACTTTAGGGCGTTTTGGTCATTTGTCGTGAGCTCAAAATTAGGATTTTCCTCTATTAACACACATAACACAAACAATCCCTTATTAACATCAAACATTCCTTGAGGATGGGTGGGGCCCATGACTCTCATTTTCCTTAACCTTAGGGCATTTTGGTCATTTTACACGTACAGAAATTTGGGGTTTGCAATACTGCACGAATTGCTCCTAACTTCTCTTCTAACGTTATATTCCTTTATTAAGGATTGTTTGGTCTAAATTTTATATAATATTTACCTACGGAATTCGGTAATTCCTAATGAATAGTAAAAATTATAAATTGGGGCGTTACATTACTCCCCTCCTTAAAAAGAATTTCGCCGAAATCGTTACCCTGAGAATAGCTCGGATACGTGCTGCATTCTATTCCAGCTCCATGTAACTTCTTCGGTTTCACCTCGTCCCCATGCTACTTCCACTAGGGCACAACCTTGTTCCTCACCCCTACTCTCGTGAATTACCGTGGGTGGTAAATTAAACTTAGGTCATCTCTTAATGTACATGTTCTGCTTTACATGACTTGGGTCTAGAATGATATTTCCTTAATGGAGACATGGAAAACATCATGAAGGTTGGATAGAACTCTGGGTAGGGCTATCGGAGGCTACAGTACCTATTTAAGGATTTCAACCTACCAGAATCTTAATTCCCACTTTCATTGCTCCTGGACCCCTCTCCTGGCTACTCAACACATGGTCCCCTTCTTAAATCTACCCTTTTGCCGCTTGTCATAGTTTTTCTTCGACTTTAGCATGAAACCTATCCTAATCTTTATTTGTTCCCTTCCTTCCACATATCCTTGAAGACTTTGCTTTTCTTGCACCACCAACATAGAGTGATTGACACTTCCGTCCATACAGAGGGCCTCCGTATGGTGCCATACCGAGACTGGCATGATAACGTTGTTATATGCAAATTTATCATGATGCACTGTATCCCAACTCTCTCTTTGATCACAGCCCTCAACATGTCTTCAAAGTTTGCAGAGTTCTTTCAGGTTCATCTTCGGGTGAGTAAGCCGGGTCAAAATAGAAACTTTTAACCACGCCTTTGGAAAGGCTCCCCAAAACCGTGACGTGAATCGCTGAATCTCCGATCCGAGATTATTGTCTACGGAATTTGCTGTAATCTTAATGATCTCCCCCTGAACATAGACCGCTTAACTATCCAGGAATAGTCACCTTAATAGGTAAAAGTGGGCTACTGAGTCAACCGATCCACTATTACCCAAATGGCGTCATGCATCGCTGGGTTCTTTTGGAGTCGAGCTACAAAATCCATGGATGATCCCACTTCCACTCTGGGATTCAGAGGGGCTTGACATTCCAGGGCTTTGGTGCTCAATCTTCACCTTTTGACACACCAAGCATTTATTCACCCATGTGCACACATCCTTTTCAATCCAGGCCACCCAGCATTTTCCTCAAATCTGATACATCTTGGTGCCATGGATAAGTGGTTAAATACTTTATGGGCTTCCTCCAAAATATCCTTTCTAGGTCACCACTAGCAGGTACACATATAACCTTCAAACCTCCACAAAACTATCATTCCCTTGGGTAAAACCTTTCAACTGATCAGCTCTACCGCCTTAAGGTCTCTTAAATTCGTATTTTCCTTTGGCTTTAGCAATTCTTTTCTCTTTAATTCACTTGTCACACTAAGGTGACAGCTCTTATGCCCTTAGTGGTCAAGGTCATTCCTAGGTTGAGGTCTCCAAATTGCTCAATTAACTCAATCTTTCACCATCAAAAATCTAAAATATAAGGATTTTTACTTAGGGATACTTTAGTTACAACATTAGCTTTACCCTGATGACAAGTTTACCCTTAAATCATAATCTTTTAAAACTCCATCCACCTTCTTTGCCTCATGTTTAACTCTTTTTGATCAAAGAGATATTTCAAACTCTTGTGATCAAACACCTCAAACCTCATTCTATAAATGTGTTCTTTATCTTTAGAGCAAACACGACAATCCTTAACTCAAGGTCATGGGCGGGTAATTTGCCTCATTGGTCTTGAGTTGCCTCCTATGCAGGCCACCACTTGCCATCCTCATCTACACAACCCAAACCTTCCTCAAAGCATCACAGGACACTTCCGAAAGGCACATTGGGGTCGGTAACACTAAAAGAGGGGTTTAGGTTAGCTTGTGTTTCAGTTCAAGCTCTTTTCACACTCCGGGTCCATAAAAGAGGTGTTTTTCCTAGTTAGCTTACTCAAGGAGGGAAATTGGGAAAATCCCTTGATAATCCGATCCTAATAACCAGCTAAACCTAAAAGCTCCTTAATTTTATTACGTGTTGGTTCCCAGTCTTACAACCGCTTTCCACCTTACTAGGACTTCACAGCAATTCCTTTCTTAGATACTACATGCCCTAAAAATTTCACTCATCCAACCAGAATTTCACACTTAGAAAGCTGGCATATAGTTTCTTTTCCTTCAGGATTTCCAGGACTATATTAGGTGGCGTTCATGCTCTTGTGCTTTAGAGTAAATGAGAATCATCTATAAAGACAACCACAAACTGAATTTAGAAATAGGGTTTAAAGATCCTATTCATGTAATCCATAAAATTGCCTGAGCATTGGTTAATCCAAAGGACATTACTAAAACTCGAAATGGCCGTATCCCGTACGAAAGGCCGTTTTTGGTATATCTTCATCTCTCACCCTAATCTGTGGTCTTACCTCAAATCAATCTTAGAAACACTTGTTGCCCCTTTAAGCTGGTCCATCAAGTCATCTATCCTAGGCAAAGGGTATTTGTTCTTTGGTTCACTTTATTCAATTGCCTATAGTCACACACATCCTCATACTCCATCCTTTTCTTCACAAACAACAGAGGGACTTTAAGTGACTGCATAGGTTTGTAAACTTTCTCCATACCTCCAATGAGCTTTCAACTCGTGAATCTAATGCATCCCTGCATGGGGCTATGGATATGGGACCTTAATTCTGAAGCAATTCTATGAAAAACTCTATCTCTCTCTTGGGGGAACTCTGATCTCATCCTAAAAATACTTCGGGATAATTTCTTACTATCGGATCTATTCAGATTTCTCAAAGTCTTGCATCACTAGCATCAAGAAAATATAACCTTTACTTCACCCTTACCACAGTCCATTTCAGATGATGTATGAGAACTTATGATGGTTTTAGGTTAATGGGAACAGGAAGAAAGTAATGGTTTCTCATAGGCTTAACAGGACACGGCTTCAAGCCAATCCATGCCAAGAATCACATCTAAACCTTGCATGGTAAGCAAATGAGATCTAAAACAAATGATCTATTCAAAACAAAATGGCAATCTAAACAACATTTACAAGTCCTAACATGTTTTCAAGGAAATGGTAGAAACAATAAGGTCAAAAAAGGAAGTCACTATATGCAATTAAGGGTTTTAACACACGATGGAGATAAATAATGAAATGCGTGAGAATCATACAGGACAATTAAGTTTCTACCATACATATTACACTTACCTTCCACGAGATTTCGTGACTTTGTCGTTCCGAGGATTAACCCGAATACCCTTCCTTGGCACTCCGGCTTGGATCGGGGGTTGGCGGGTTCCTTTCCTGCATTCCCTGAGTAATGACCTGGTTTTCAATTGAGAGCACACGTTTGTTCCCTTTACATGGCATGCTCCCATGATTCTTGCCGCACTTGGACATTCCATGGATGGCACGGGTCGTGGAGGTGCGCTGTCTTTCCCAGTTTTCCCTTTATTGTTATTATTGTTGTTGTCCCGATTGTTGCTGGACTTATTATAATTGTTGTTGTTGTTCGGTTTTCCTTGTCATGAAAGTTCCTTTGTGGCACTTGTGATCTCATTGATGTGGAAATGGAGGTCGATTTTGCCTCTTGAACTTGTTGACCTTGAGGTGTCAGCTTTTAATGATATTTCTAGAACTTTGAAGTACCCAGCTTCTCCCGCCCTTCTTCAATGATGCGGCATTTGTTGACTAAGGTAGAGAACGATTTCCAAGTGCGCAACCTCCACATTAAGTCTGCCTTTAACCCTGACTCGCATTTATGCATTTCCAATACTTATCAGGGGTTACCTTGGTACATCCTTGAGAACTTAATGAGTTCCTCAAATTTAGATACTCAGCCACATTCATATTCCTGACAAGTTGCACATAATTCAATGTCCTTAGCATTTCTACCACTTTCCTAAAAGATACTTCTGCTAAATGGACCTTGAATAATTCCCATCAATGTCCACTTCCCGCTCCAAGGAGTCTTCCAACACCAGCCCACCAGAAGTCCTGATCATTACCTCAAGCATGTGGGTGGCAAAAGTGACCTTCGCTCCCTTAACATGGACCAGAATAAAGACCTTCTCATATTCCAATCCATTCATCCTGCTACATTAGGATTTAGGGTCCCTTGAAACAGGTGGATTCGCCCACGTGTTTCTCTCGAACGAGATGTTCCTGAATTTTCATGTCCATTTACATTAGCTTGACGACTTCTACCCATCCGTTCCATCATCATTCTCATGGTCCCTTGCTACGTCGCGAAGTGCTTTAGTTGGTTCCATGCATCTTGGTTATTCTGTTTGCCTTGAAGTGCCGTTGTCGTTCGTGCATTGGTCCCTATACACACAAAACAGGAACATTAGGTGATCAAGCCCAATATTCCATGCAAAGTGAGCAAGTTACCATGGCACTTTCAACATACAGGAGTCATGTATTTTTAATCCTCAAGCTCATCCTAATGATAAACATCTACACATGACATTACTAACGTATTATGCTTTAAGCATAGTGAGCCCAATCCTCAGGCTCCGTGAATTCGAACTGCCCTACACTCAAAACTAACACTGAATAATTAACCCAATACACCTAAGGTAGGATCCAAATTAATTACTAGACTTTACTCTTTGCTTTAGTCCTTAATCATGCTTTGAAAATACTTAGTGAAATTACGAGCCATTTTTTTTTTTTAACATAATTGAAAACGTTAGTCGCGCTAACGTGAATGATTTAGCAAAATTTAAAAGACACATAGGAATTTACAAACATCACATCATAATATATTGGCTTCATCATACAGGATTTATAATTACATATCATATAGATATTTTGCCTACCAACAGATTAAGACTAAGTGTAGGCAATCTAATAAAACATAAATAATATATGGATGGAAGGACATCCATTAATGGCACCTAAGAATAACATTTAGGGATAGGGATAGATATCTAAATATACGAGTGAAACTAGCAGGATTCAAGTTCAGTGTCCTCCTTAGAGACCTCAATGTGATTCACGAACGCTTCCTTCCGTTTCTTAGACGAGATGGAAAGAAAAGGAGAATGAGTGAGAAACTTATAAAAAATAATCTTAGGAGGTACCACCTCATGATGCATTGTGTCATCATCATCGTCCCCAGGAATCTTTGGTTATTATGAAATAGTGAGCATGCTAAGATTGATTTATTAAGTTCGAAAATATACTTTATCGAGGTTTGTCGCTTTAATCATGCGTCTCATAATGCATCATAAACTTAGCATGTCATGTTTATAATGAACTTTTCCTTTCATATATAATAACATAGTTATGCATAAAATCACATCATATTCCTCATCATCATTTCATAATACTATGCATAAAGAATATCATATTTCTCATCATCATCTCATAAATACTATGCATAGCAGAACATCATATTCACATAATGCATTTACTTAGTTTCTTAGGTGACTTAAAGTTACTTTCATCATCATTTTCCTGGCCACCTATACTTCACCCTTTTGGGAGTAATCTAGGTTATGAGCTCATACCTTGCTAGTCGTCACTAGCACATACTTATCCCTTTTGATAAGTAAAAATTCCGTCTCTACCCTTTTGAGAGAACAGTACCAGGCAATCACCTTTTCACCGCCTATAGTTTGATTGTAAGTTCAAAGGATCATTTCTCATATATTTTGAGTCACCTTTAAGTCTTTGCATGTTATATCATAATACAATTCTTCATTCATAATCATCATAACATTTTCCATTTATAGTCTTATGCCGAAATAATATATACCAACTAATCATGCATCTGGAGATTCCCAGGAAAGAGAGGTGGGTCACAATGGAGATGGTTAAATACCAAATCTTTCCTTAGATCTTTCCAATTGCACTCTTAGGAATACACTTTCTTCCAGGAATAGAATATGTCTTTATTTCATGCATAAGTTTTCATTGTTTCAAACACAACTATAACATATAAAACCAGGAATCAATCAATGACACCAAATTCTTAATAAGCATCAAATCATATTTTAAATACACATAAATTACTAGCTTCCCATAATTCTTACAAAGTTTTAAAACTCTTTTAGAACTAATTCTTTTTGTTAAACTTGAAAGAAGTCATAGGACTTTAGGCCTAAATTAACCATGGGACCGATTTATAACTTGAAAGAATGTTCATAATTAAATCTTTCACTTAAGATAAAAGGAGCAAGTCTTGAGCTTTAGAGATTTAGGTGACATCTTTGAATTATTACCATGCTATGCAACCTTATTTTAATCTTATCTTTATAAGGTGATAGCTTGGAATTATAAACATGATATGCAATTCCATTTCTTTATCTTTAAGATTTAAGGTGATAACTTAAAAATTAAACATGATGCAAGAACTTGTAATATAAACATGATGCAAGAAATCTAGCGCGGTAATCCGCAGGGGACCAAGGAGAGGGAGAGAATCTTAAGAAAGAAGCCCGCACAGGACCGGTGAAGGGGATGAGAATTACATTTTTTAAGCTCCAATTCTCAAGACTTCTTAAAGAATAAATTCTTTAACTCCAATTATCTCATTTCTTTGCTTATGATTCATAAGCAAGTCTTTGAGCTCTAGGATTTTTAGGTGATGACATAAAATAAACATGCCATGCATTGATTCTTTTAGCCATTATAAAATAAAGTGAGAGCATAAAATAAACATGAGATGCAACTTCTTTATTATCTTTAGAGATTAAGTGACAACTTGAAATTTAAACATGAAATGCAAGCTTGGAAATTTAAACATGAATATGCAAGTTCATTTATTCATTCTTGAGAATTTAGTGATGACATAGAAAGTAAACATGGTTATGCAAGGCATAAACTTAAACATGGATGCAAGTTCATTTTATTTCTTTACTAGAGCTCCTCCAAGACTTTAGAGAAATATAAATTCAACCCAATATATCTTAGCAAGACAAAGTGAAAAATACATCTTTCAAGTTCTAAACTCAAGATCATAAAAACATCATAAAAATATTATTCTTTAAAGTTTTGCATCAAGTGGAACTTTCAAGCTTTAGAGGCCTAACTTGTGATGGATTCACAACCCACCCTCAAGGTCCTCATCATCAAGCCATCATCTTAGTCCCACCTAGGCCATATGGCTGAATTGTTCAAAGAAAGGAAGAAGAAAACCAAATGGAAAAACTAGAAAAATCCATGAAATCATCATTTTGAACCAAGAACAACACTTAGCAAAGCATAGAAATAAACTTAAAAACAACTCCCTACCTAATCTGATTTGAAGGAAAGGAAGAGAACTTGGTTTCCTTGAGTGAAATGAAAGAAAATATTCTTGAAAACTTGAAGAAAGAAATCAGCCAAGAGGAGGAGGAAATGAGAGCTTTTGGTGCTCCTAAAACTAGAATTTGTGTAAGTTATGAGCAAGACTTCCAGGCTCCTCAAGCAAGCATATTTATAGAGAATTCAAGCTCATAAATGACAAGAGGAGGAGGCATAATTTTGGATTTTTCATGGGGAACAAAGGGAGGAAAATCATTTCTTGTTTAAGGCATGTTTTATGCCATGTTTTAGGGAATTTTTTGGCATTTTGTTTTAGTGCATTATCTTGCAATAATTCTAATGATTATGGCTGATTATGGCTCAATTATTTCGTGCATTACAGCCTCATGGAAGAGGGTTTTGTGTGTTCCATGTATTATTTAGGTGTAGGCAAGGTATTCATGCAATTTAGAGAATTTACGGTTAAGGGTTTAAGTGAATTACTAAGCAATTTGGGTGTTTTAAGCAATTTTAGGTTCTAATCAATCTAAATAAATAATTTTGACTCTAGATTAGTAATTAGAATTTAATAAGCTTTAATTTGAGCCTAATATTGCTTAGGTTTCGTTCGACGAATCAAAAATCTCAAAATTTGAAACTTGCACAAAGGCGGGGAAAACGTCATTTTACTTAAAAATTGCCCGAGACCACCCGAGCTTAACCAATGGTTAATCATGGCTTAAAAACACCTTTTAACACATTTTAGTGAGGTTCGGCTAAGTCGGCACGCAAATGTAGTTAAAGCGCGTAAGGGCGTTTTGGTCATTTGCGTCGGAGCTCAAAATTAGGATTTTTCTCCTCTATTAACACACATAACACAAACAATCCCTTATTAACATCAAAACATCCCTTGAGGATGGGTGGGGCCCACGATCCTCATTTTCTAAAAATAACCTCAGGGCATTTGGTCATTTTACACGTACAGAAAATTGGGGTTTGCAATACTGGACGAATTGCTCCTAACTTCTCTTCTAACGTTATATTCCTTTATTAAGGATTGTTTGGTCTCAAATTTTATATAATATTTACCTACGGTAATTCGGTAATTCCTAATGATAGTAAAAATTCCAGTAAAAATTGGGCGTACACATGTAGCATAATAGAATGTGACAATACTTTAGCAAACCGAACAATAATCAATCATCATATGAGTGGCATGTAATTTCTTTTGAACATCGTTCCTTCTTTTCAAACTTGTGACACTAATCATAATAATAACCGCACCCCTAAAACTAGGCTATGAGCTCATACCTTAACTAGTCGTCACTAGTTCTTACTTATCCTCTTGATAAGCGAATCATAATCATGATCATATTCATCATAATAATCCCGACTCTCAAGTACGGGTAAGGGGCTAAGGATCACCCATCATGGGACTTTTTCCTTCTTCGAAACACATCGACTTGGTTAAGAAGCTGACTTTGTCCGCTTTGGTAGGCTAATGTCTATGCCTTAATCCTTTTACCTTCTCATTCTAGAGACGTCTCTGTGTGTCATTAAACATCTTATTTCTCAAAACTTTCTAAGTCTTCTCAAATTTGACAGAAATTACAGCATAACATGCCATCTTCGAATTTCCTCAAATTTGAGTCATGTCACATAACATTATTCACACATATCTTTCTCATGGACCTTTCTCAACTAATAAACTTTCTAGTTCACATGACATATTCTTTAACTCGTTCATACTTCAAAACCTCATGCATCCAAAACATGGCACAATACTTCATCACATCAACATGCTAATCATATACATAACATTTCATGCTTGAGGATTAACATAATCACATCATTAAGAATATGCTCACTCGCCTCATACTCATACCACCCTCCTATCTCATGGTAACTTATGCTTTGGCCCTTAGGTCTTAAACTTGTGTTCCAATTATCCTATCCTTCATTATGGATTTTTATAACACCTAAGGGATCATTACCTATAATTCTTTCTAACATTTATGCTCACTAGCTCATCCAATCTGCATGGTATAGATTAAACATCATGATCTTTATTCGACTATGGGATTTATACACCTTAGACCCTTTCTAAGTTCTGTCTTTGCCTAAGATCCTATGTTCAACTCCTAGGCATAAACATAATTATGAACCATCTTCCTTAAGCTCAATTATGCTGGAACAAAATTATTATTCTTGTGTCTAAGTGTCTTTAAGATCCTGGTTCTCAAACTTTTCCATTTATTTAGTCCTTCCTAACCTTCAAAATCGTTCCTCACTTCGCTCACACACAAGCTTATGCATTTCAACTCCTCAAAACAGTATTCATACAGTGCCAACAAACAAGATAGAAACCAAGAGTATGTATCACACTCAATCGCATAAAATCATGTTATAAGTACACACGAGTTACTAGTCTTTCTCTTGGAATAATTTCGTGAGCAAAAAGGTGTTCTGGTAATCGATTACATGTTCCTGGTAATCAATTACCAGGACTAAATTTCATTCTGGGTTCAAAAATAACCTAATGATTACATATGATGGTAATCGATTACTTAGGGTTAAATTCGTTTCCGGAAAATGAAGAACATTTGAAGTAATCGATTACACAAATAGGTAATCGATTAAGGGTTTTAAGGATTCTAGGCATGAAGAAATAGCCTTGGTAATCGATTACACATACACATTGTATGGTAATCGATTACAACCAAAAACCCTTCAAAAACCACTTGGTAATCGATTACATAAGCTGGTAATCATTACCAAACCTTTAAATTTGAGAAAACATGATTTTGACACATTCCAAACTATTTAAACACCTTGAGACCTCATAAAACATTTTCCAACATTTTCCTGAAATCATCCTTTCATTTTACAAAATCAAACCATCATTGTATCATACTAAAACATATCCATTTCTTTTTGATTAAAGTTTCCCTTTGAAGATACTTAGGGCAAGTCTTTGAGCTCTAGGGTATTTAGGTGATAACATAAACTTAAACATGCTATGCACTTATTTTACTTTTTATAAAATAAAGTGAGTGCATCAAATAAATATGAGATGCAACCTCATTATTATCTTTAAATTTAAGTGATGACTTGAAATATAAACATGAAATGCAAGCTTGGGAAATTAAACATGATAATGCAAGTTCATTTAGTTATTCTTAAGAGTTTAGTGATGACATCAAAATAAACATGCTATGCAAAGCATAAACATAAACATGTGTGCAACTCATTTTATCTTAGCTAGAGCTCTTACAAGACTTTAAAGGAACATCAAACCTTAACCCAAATATGCATCTTAACAAACATAAAGTGAGCTTTAGAGTTCTTAGCACCAAGACTTCAAAGAAGTCCTTGTTTTGAACTTCATCATCAAGCTCAAGGAAATAGACACAAAGCTCAACACTTTGTCTAAACAAAATACAAGAACTAAGTCATATTCTTTATTTTATTGCTCATGGGCTTCAATCTAGAGTAAAACTCTTAAACGGCCGACCAACTTTAAGGTTGGCAAGGGTAAGCTTAGAGCTCTTTGAAAACATGTGATTAATTTTCTTAACAAAACTTTTGTGATCTACTTAACATTTTTAGCAAACTTTGTTCAAACAAAGGAGAGAGAAATTGAAATCTTGAAAGGGAAAAGGAAAGGAAGAACCGAAATCATGTATGGTCCAAGACCAATTTTCAAGCTTTAGAGGTTTCTCACATGATATCACAAGTCATTATCTTGAAACCTCATCATCAAGCCAAAGTTTTTCTCAACAAAGGCTTCTAGGCCGAAAAAAAAGAGAAGAAGAACTTGGAAAAACCAAGAGAAAAACTAGAACTCTTCCTTAAAGGAAGCACACAAAACTTGGAAAATAAACCCCTACCTAGAGAAGTCTTGAAGAAGAAGGGAAGCTTTGTTTCTTAGAGGAAAGAGAAGGAAATCCTCCTTGGAAACTTGATGAAGAACTCGGCCAAGGGAGGAGGAAAGAGGTTCTTTTGAGTTTGGGAAGAAAGCTTGAAGTTTGCTCAAGTGTGTAAATAATCAAAGAGCTTTCAAGCTAGTGTATTTATAGAAGATTGAGAGCTCATGATGGCTTAGGGAAAGGAGTGGCCGGTCATCTTGGGGAGGAAGGAGAGAAGAAATATCTCTTACAAGGCATGGCTTTAAGTATGGTTAAAGCATGGTTGAGTATGGGCACAAGTATGGGCAAGGCATGGCCTTTTGAGTGAGGAAAAATCAACATGTGGCACCTTTATTAGGCCATGTATTCGGCCATTGGCAGCCAAGGGAGGAAGAAATTGTTCATGTAATTGTGGTTTAGTGATGTGTTTAGGTGTTTCTTTGATTAAGGTTTTGGTTAGGAGTTTGTAAGAAAGTGTTTAGGTGAGGTAATTGGTAATTAAGGTTGTCAAGACTTGATTAGGAGTGGTCATACTAGATTAACAAATTAAATTCATTTTCTTAGTCAAATGAGGTATGGCACAATTCCTTAATTTAAGAAATTGGAGAGAAAATACTATTCAAGATTCCATGACTAGGAATCTTGAATTAAAGAATGCAATTAGAGTTTATCTAAGCAATCTTAGGTTCTAATTAACCTTAATAAATTATTTTGACTCTAGATTAATTATCGAAATAAATTAATCTTCGATTAGAGCCTAATATTGCTTAGGTTTTCTTAATTGCGTCATTAGGCTCACTGTACACTGTTCTAGGGTCAAAATGGTAATTTTGCACTAAAACTACCCTGACCTTTCAGCTCGACTAAACATCAAATATCACTCAAAAACATCATTCCAAACTTTCTGATAGTTCCTGTTAAACGGTACCTTTTACCCGTGTAGAACACAGAGGGTATTTTGGTCATTTTGAGCCAAGTTTAGAAAATGAGATTTTCACCTTGATATCAAACACAAAGTTATAACCCCTTCAAACATTGAGTTGACCTATTCAGACTGGCAACTGCCCTTTAATTCTGGGTAAAAATGACCTCAGGAGCATTTTGGTCATTTATCTCAATAGCTAGAAATTCAGGCGTTACAGGACTAAGAAAGCAACATCAACACTTTATCAAGGCAAACATAAAAGAACTACTCATATTCTTCATTTTATTGCTCATGGGCTTCAATCTAGAGTAAACTCTTAGAACGGCTGACCAACTTTAAGGTTGGCAAGGGTAAACTTAGAACTTTGAAAATATATGATTAATTTTCCTAACAAAACTTTTAGTGATCTACTCAACATTTTTATCAAACTTTGTATAAAGAAAGGAGTAAAAACTGAAATCTTGAGGAGGAAAGGAAAGGAAAACCAAAATCATATATGGTCCAAGACCAAGTTTTCAAGCTTTAGAGGTTTCTCACATGGCACTACAAGACCATTATCTTGAAACCTCATCATCAACCCAAAGTTTTCTCAACACAAGGCTCCAATGCCAAAATGAAAGAGAAAAAGAAGAGCTTTGAAAACCCAAGAGAAAACTAGAACTCTTCCTTAAAGAAAGCAAACAAAACTTGGAAAATAAACCCCTACCTAATGAAGTCTTGAAAGAGATGAAAGAAAACTTGATCCTTTGAGATGAGAAGGAAGGAAATCTTCCTTAGAGCTTGAAGAGGAGTTTTCGCCAAGAAGGAAAGGAGAAGAAGAGAGGTTGTGTTTGGAGAGTCAAGAAGGAAATGGCTTCTTTGATCTTTGAGGAAGAGAGCTCAAAGTTTACAATGTGTGTAAAGGATTCAAAGGGCTTTCAAGCTTGCATTTTATAGAGAAATGAAAACTCATGGATGGCCTAGAGGAGGAAGGAGTGGCTGGTCACTTTCGAAAAGGAGAGAAGAAATATCTTTGATTGATAGTTGAGAGCATGGGCAAGGTATGGTGATGTATGGGTTTGGGTATGGCTTAAGGCATGGGCTTTGGAGTGAAACAAAATCAACATGTGACACAATTTGGGGGCATGATTTCACCAACATATCAGCCAAGGGGGAGAGATTTTGTTCATGTAATTGTGGTTTAGGGATGTGTTTAGGTGTTTTTTGGTTAAGGTTTTGATCAGGAGTTTGTAAAAAAGTGTTTAGGTGAGGTAATGGTTAATTAAGGTTGTCAAGACTTGATTTAGGGAGTGGTCTTGTTTGATTAACAATTTAAAAACCATTATTTAGTCAAATTAAATCATAGACACAATTCCTTGATTTAAGGAATTGGAGAAAAATCATTATTCAAGATTCCATGACTAGGAATTGAATCAAATAATGAGATTAGAATTAACTAAGCAATCTTAGGTTCTAATTAACCTTAATAAATTATTTTGACTCTAGATTAATTATCAAAATAAATTAATCTTCAATTAAGCCTAATATTGCTTAGGTTTGGTTAATTACGTCATTAGGCTCACTGTACACGTCTAGGACAAAATGGTAATTTTACACTAAAACCTTGGACCTCCTGGGCCTAGTAACCATCAAAAACCATTCATAAACATTATTTTGAACTTCCTAGAAAGTTCCTGAGCAAACGGCACCTTTACCTACGTAAACGCTCAGGGTATTTTGGTCATTTGAAGAAAGTTTGGAAACAGATTTTCACCTCGAATATCAAACATTGCAATAATATAATCCCCTTCAAACATTGAGTTGAGCCATTCGAGGAACTGCTGTCACTACCCTTGAATTTTTTGGAATGAATCTAGGGCATTTTGGTCATTTGTACTCAAACAGTAAAAAAATCGAGGCATTACACCAATAGCTCATTCTACTATCACAACCAGTAGTCTTGACCAGCCTTTCCAAGCTAACACCGTGACTAGTATTTACTCTCACAATCCAAGTAGTCTTTGATTCCCTCTCAAGTTAACACCATGACTAGTAGTCACTCTACCTCATGTTACAAGTAGTCTTTACTTTGCCTCTTCCAGCTAACTCACAACTATGATTGGATCAAGGTTACAAAGGTTCGTGTTTGGGTTGAACACTCAAACTAACCAACGCTCAAGTTTCGTAAGATGAACAATAACAAACCTGGAAAACTTGAATGGCTTCTTTCTATCGATTCTTCCTAGGAAGAACATATAATCTCTAAGAATGTAGAAAGAAGATTTTTATAGAGAAGAAACTGATCACAAGAGTATAAACTTTACAAAGGACAAAGGGAAATTTCTTGAGCATTTTAGCACTCTTTTCAGCAAAATGTCCTTTGATTGTAAGCACATCATCTCTATTTATCCTTGATCTTGCCTTTATGACCATTGCCTTTAATCTATTTTCTTAGTGATACATGTTGATCTTCTTTTTATGTCTTGGTAAAGTAGTTTAGAGGAGTAGCTTCGGCATTGTTAGAGCAATTGTAGGAAGCCATTGTAAAATACATGTTTCTAAGGTGTAACACCCTAAAATTTAATTAAAAATTAATTTGAGCTTTATTAATCTTAATTTCAAAGATCTAATATTTTAGAAATGATGAGGGCAGCCCAATGGACCTGTCAAAAAAAAAAAAAAAAAAATTTCGGGCCGATGAATAGTAACCTTGGGCCCAACAGACGGACAAGCTAAACCTAGGTTCGGGCCAGAAGGTGCCCAAAATTAGGAAAACATGGGAATAAGGTTAGAAATAGGTGTGAATGATAATTTTATACTTAAAATTAATTTTCGGGTAATATCGGTTTAATGGGTACGGCGTTACTCGTTCGGTGAGATTTCGTGTACGTTTTTAACACGAAAGGATTTCCATCACAAATGGATGATGTCCACCTACTAAGGACATGTGGAAGGCCAAGATTTCTCGGAATCTAAGATTAAACCTTAGCCATCCATTGTTGCTTTATGACATAAATAATGATTTTTTTACTAAATATCTCCATTTCAATTATTAAAGCAAGCCTAGTCACCAACTTCTCCTCCAAGATAAGAGCAATTTCGTGGTCAGCAAGGGAAGAAGAGAGCAGCCACCATTTTTGTCCTCAAGAGCTTGTTCTTAGTTCCAAGCCCAAAAACTCCAAGCTAGAGTTGTTGGATCATCAAAAGTTCTTCACTAAGCTTGTTCTACACCCAATTCCCTACAAATCTAACCGAACAAAATCTCAATCACTCATCAATCCTTACCTTTCTCCCTCACACCTCACTGATATCAGAGGGGTTTGAAGTTATATTGGGAGCTTTGGAGGAGAAGGAATCAAGTTTGGTTAATCTTGAAGCCAAGGAGCTAATAGGTTATTACAAGTAGGGTTTTTCTTGCCTTCTCTTGTCAAATTTGTTCTGATCTGTTTGGGATGAGTTATGTCCGAAATTTCTGGTTATTTTGGATGATATTATGTTGATATTGATGTGTGAATTTTTGGTGGTGGGTTTGGATGGTGTCATAAAATGGTTTTTATCAAAATAAGTTTGGACTAGGTTGCTGGAATTTCTATTGTCCTATAGGCAGCAGTGGTTCACGAATTTTCTGGAATATTTTGGGTGTTTTCATGAGCTATAAAAATTATATGTTGGATTAAACATCTTAAAATAATTACCTGAATTTTCTTGGGTGTTAGTTTTAAGGTTTGATGCCTCAAAAAAATCAGAAATCGAAATAAGGCAGATGCTGTCCTGATTGTTTAGAGGCAGTAAACTTGTCCAAATTTATTACCATAGCAAATGATTGAACTAACTCTTGAAATTTTTACACGAAGTTACTATTATATTGAAGTGTCACTGTGAATTTTATTATGAATCAATTCAATCATTTGCTGGGGTTAAAAATTGGGGAACTCGGTTCTGGTCTGGGAATTGGTGGCCCTGACCACTAAATTTATGCATTTTACTGAGGTAGCTATAGAGCTCTGATTGTCTTGAAATTTACAGGGTCTCCTAGACACATTGAAGTGTCTTATAGAAATTTTATAACCTCTAAATTGATTGTTTGATGAGCAAAACAAATTGTGCCACAATGGGGTGAAAACTGCCCATTGTGCTGGAATGGAACAATGCTTTGAATTGTGAATGATTGCCTATATGTGGCCTATGTATGCATTTGAGCAAAGAGAAAAGTATATGATGCCATTATAAGGATGTATAAATTTAAATTGTGCATGTTCTGACATATGGACAAAATAGAAACAAGACTTAGATTGAATGAGGGAAGGCGAAAGTAGTAACTTCCCAAAATTTATTTTGAGTCGGTAGACGTATCGGCTAGGAATAGATCTGTGTGGATTCGGAAATGGAAAAAAATGAAGTTCGATGACCACGTATAGGAATGGTTAGTCTGATACAGCGGTATTTCCCTTGTGTGGTGTGATCCACCATAAATACCCGTTGGGTATAAACGGATCTATTGTGGAGTTGTCCACTGAAAATACCCGTTGGGTATAACTAAGTCTTTCCTATGTCAATGAAAAGAGAAAAATGCACTAATTGGCTTTCTATGGCCATGATGGAAATCAAGTCACTTTGAGATAACTTTCCTATTTAACATATGTATCACCTATATCATATGAAATCCTTTAAGTAGATTTACTTACTATGTGTTTGAGCTTCTGGATATATGTACATGTACTGATTGATTGTTAAAAGCTACCCACTTCGGAAGGATGATTTTGAAATCTTAAAATGAACCTTTAGAATATATTGCATGATCAAGTTCCTTGAATAAAAACCCAAGTGGCTGGGGCGATGACGATGACATTATGATTGTGATTGGGGAGTTGCCCTGGAATTATAAAATTCTCACCCCTATGTGTTTGTTTCCGCCTCCAGGTTAAGCCAGAGGGTGATGATGCTATGCAAAGGAGTGTAGGATTGTTATAGTGTAGTAGTTACTGTTTTATTCTCCTATACTTAGTGAAATGAGTATGTATGTAAATGTATTAGAAGAGAATATGTACTAAAGCTCATAAAGGAGCTTCCTTATGTATTTTAGCTGTATGTTTAATAAACTTGATGTTTACATGCAATATGTTTTAATAGAATTACGCCTTAGTTATCTCGTACGAAATCGAGCTTGCTATAGATAATTAAGGTCCGCTAATCAACAAGTAACAACTCTCGAGTACGATATCATAGCTTAAGAATGGGGTTGTACTTGGGAGGATGTTACATTATGGTATAGAGTTCATCCTTGTAGGACCTTGAGGAATGGACTGCTATGCTTCCTTAGTAAATGTCATGCATTATAATTCTATATATGTGTATGATGCTGGTTTCAGAATGTTGTGGATTGCTGCCACACTTAGCTTGGTATTGAGCCTGATCAACTCAATAATTCTTGTTTGGTGTGACAGGGATCGATGACTTCAAATCGGCAAACTAGGAGCGGAGCAGGAAATAACGCGGAATTATGGACACCTTTCGTGAAATGGCAGCGGCTATGAGAGAACAAGCAGGGCCACCCTGATGATGGAAAGGTTGGATGTCATGCAGAAGGAAATCCATGGGAAATCCTGGAAGAGTAGAAGTTGATGGAGAATACCAAATTTGGAGTTTAGGAAGGCAAACCCCCCGCCTTTTGAGGAGCCTTCAATCCCAGGTAAAGCGAAGAATGGATTAAGGCCATGGAGAAAATTTCTCAGTTCTTCCTTGTCCTGAGATCCAGAAAGTGGCTTTTGCTACCTATATGCTAGAAGCGATGCCAATTTTGGTGGGTTGGCACCAAGGATTATTGAAGCATCCCAAACTGAAGTTACTTGGGATATCTTCAAAGATGCTTTTTACCACAAGTATTTCCCTTTCGGTAAGAAATGCAAAGGAGTTGGAATTCATGGCGCTTAAGCAAGGATCTATGAGCATAGCAGAATATACGGCCAAGTTCGAGGAGCTCTGAGTTTTCCACTATCTACCAACGTAATCCTGATGAAGCTTGGAAATGCATGAAGTATGAAGGAGGGTTACGAGAAGATATTGAAGTTGCTCTGGGTCTCTTAGAGATTCGAGATTATGCAACCCTAGTGAACAAGTGCCGACGTAGAGGACTCCAACAAGAAGCTAGCCATGGCCAAATCTTCTAAGAGCACTTCTAGCAAACGACTTGAAGATGAAAGTTTTGAGGAGGCTTCGCCCAAAAGAAGCAGTTTGAGCTATCCCATACGAAGGCGAGCAGTGGCCAAAGCCAGATGTGTGGCAAGATTGCCAAAATGTGGGAAGAATCATGGGAACAGACCTTGCTTGGCTGGACAATACGTATGCTACCGTTGTGGAAAACCAGGGCATAAGATCTGGAGTGTCCCGAAAGATATCCAAAACCTGAGAAGCCAACTCAGGAACACCAAGAGTTAAAGGGATATCCCACCCAACAATCTAATTAGAGGTAGAACGTTAGAATTTGATTGAATTGTTTAACTATGTGTGAATTCCTTGTGTGATTTATGAAAGTTTGTCTTTTGAAAATTGTTTTCAAAGGAATTTTGAGGGCAAAATTCTTTTTAAGGTGGGTGGTAATGTAACACCCTAAAATTTAATTAAAAATTAATTTGAGCTTTATTAATCTTAATTTCAAAGATCTAATATTTTAGAAATGATGAGGGCAGCCCAATGGACCTCCAAAAAAAAAAAAAAAAAAATTTCGGGCGATGAATAGTAACCTTGCGGGCCCCACAGCCCGGACAGCTGAAACCCTAGGTTGGCCAGAAGGTGCCCAAAATTAGGAAAACATGGGAATAAGGTTAGAAATAGGTGTGAATGATAATTTTATACTTAAAATTAATTTTCGGGTAATATCGGTTTAATGGGTACGGCGTTTACTCGTTCGGTAATTTCGTGTACGGTTTTAACACAGAAAGGTATTTCCATCACCACAAATGGATGATGTCCACCTACTAAGGACATGTGGAAGGCCAAGATTTAATCTCAATCTAAGATTAAACCTTAGCCATCCATTGTTGCTTTATGACATAAATAATGATTTTTTTACTAAATATCTCCATTTCAATTATTAAAGCAAGCCTAGTCACCAACTTCTCCTCCAAGATAAGAGCAATTTCGTGGTCAGCAAGGGGAAGAAGAGAGCAGCCACCATTTTTGTCCTCAAGAGCTTGTTCTTGAGTTCCAAGCCCAAAAACTCCAAGCTAGAGTTGTTGGATCATCAAAAGTTCTTCACTAAGCTTGTTCTACACCCAATTCCCTACAAATCTAACCGAACAAAATCTCAATCACTCATCAATCCTTACCTTTCTCCCTCACACCTCACTGATATCAGAGGGGTTTGAAGTTATATTGGGAGCTTTGGAGGAGAAGGAATCAAGTTTGGTTAATCTTGAAGCCAAGGAGCTAATAGGTTATTACAAGTAGGGTTTTTCTTGCCTTCTCTTGTCAAATTTGTTCTGATCTGTTTGGGATGAGTTATGTCCGAAATTTCTGGTTATTTTGGATGATATTATGTTGATATTGATGTGTGAATTTTTGGTGGTGGGTTTGGATGGTGTCATAAAATGGTTTTTATCAAAATAAGTTTGGACTAGGTTGCTGGAATTTCTATTGTCCTATAGGCAGCAGTGGTTCACGAATTTTCTGGAATATTTTTGGGTGTTTTCATGAGCTATAAAAATTATATGTTGGATTAAACATCTTAAAATAATTACCTGAATTTTCTTGGGTGTTAGTTTTAAGGTTTGATGCCTCAAAAAAATCAGAAATCGAAATAAGGCAGATGCTGTCCTGATTGTTAGACTTGAGGCAGTAAACTTGTCCAAATTTATTACCATAGCAAATGATTGAACTAACTCTTGAAATTTTTACACGAAGTTACTATTATATTGAAGTGTCACTGTGAATTTTATTATGAATCAATTCAATCATTTGCTGGGGTTAAAAAATTGGGGAACTCGGTTCTGGTCCGGGAATTGGTGGCCCCTGACCACTAAATTTATGCATTTTACTGAGGTAGCTATAGAGCTCTGATTGTCTTGAAATTTTTACAGGGTCTCTAGACACATTGAAGTGTCTTATAGAAATTTTATAACCTCTAAATTGATTGTTTGATGAGCAAAACAAATTGTGCCACAATGGGGTGAAAACTGCCCATTGTGCTGGGAAATGGAACAATGCTTTGAATTGTGAATGATTGCCTATATGTGGCCTATGTATGCATTTGAGCAAAGAGAAAAGTATATGATGCCATTATAAGGATGTATAAATTTAAATTGTGCATGTTCTGACATATGGACAAAATAGAAACAAGACTTAGATTGAATGAGGGAAGGCGAAAGTAGTAACTTCCCAAAATTTATTTTGAGTCGGTAATATGGCTAGGAATAGATCTGTGGGATTCGGAAATGGAAAAAAATGAAGTTCGATGACCACGTATAGGAATGAGCTCTAGTCAAGGTCTATTTCCCTTGTGTGGTGTGATCCACCATAAATACCCGTTGGGTATAAACGGATCTATTGTGGAGTTGCACTGAAAATACCCGTTGGGTATAACTAAGTCTTTCCTATGTCAATGAAAAGAGAAAAATGCACTAATTGGCTTTCTATGGCCATGATGGAAATCAAGTCACTTTGAGATAACTTTCCTGTATTTAACATATGTATCACCTATATCATATGAAATCCTTTAAGTAGATTTACTTACTATGTGTTTGAGCTTCTGGATATATGTACATGTACTGATTGATTGTTAAAAGCTACCCACTTCGGAAGGATGATTTTGAAATCTTAAAATGAACCTTTAGAATATATTGCATGATCAGTTTCCTGAATAAACCGAAGTGGCTGGGCGATGACGATGACATTATGATTGTGATTGGGGAGTTGCCCTACTGAGAATTATAAAATTCTCACCCCTATGTGTTTGTTTCCGTGTCGCTCCAGGTTAAGCCAGAAGGGTGATGATGCTGCTATGCAAAGGAGTGTAGGATTGTTATAGTGTAGTAGTTCCTGTTTTATTCTCCTATACTTAGTGAAATGAGTATGTATGTAAATGTATTAGAAGACAGATATGTACTAAAGCTCATAAAGGAGCTTCCTTATGTATTTTAGCTGTATGTTTAATAAACTTGATGTTTACATGCAATATGTTTTAATAGAATTACGCCTAGTTATCTTACGTAATCGAGCTTGCTATAGATAATTAAGAGGTCCGCTAATCAACAAGTAACAACTCTCGAGTACGATATCATAGCTTAAGAATGGGGTTGTACTTGGGAGGATGTTACAAAGGCCACCTTTAAAAACTACTTTTTACTTTCTAACGAGGTTTCTAAACTTTTCCTTCTAGAAGCTTGGGGCAGTTGATCAAGTTAGAGAAATGTCACGTCAGTCGTTACATGGGTTTGTCTTTAAATTTAAATTTCAAAATCCCTCATTTTCCTAGATTGCTGATTGTTGATGAGGCGTTGTTCTCATAGCAGCATTTGCACTTCAGTAAAGCTTGGTTGTGCACTTGCTCCAGGTTAGCTTGAAAAGGGATCAAGCTGAGCATGAGATGGTTTATGAACAGTTGGATTGAGAGGAGAAGTGTAACACCCTAAAAATTATTTAAAAATTAATTTGAACTTTATTAGTCATAATTTACAAATTCTGACAGTTTTAGCAACGATAAGGATGGCCCAACAAATGTGCTAAAAATTTTTTTGGGCCGAGGTGAATAGTAACCTTACGGCCCACGGGCCCATTTGAATAGCCGAAACCATAGAATTAGGACTTGGAGATGCCTGAAATTGAGAAAAGAAAGGGTTGAGATTAGAAATAGTTAAAAATAAGGATTTTATACTTGGAATTAATTTTTGGGTGATGTTTAATTACCGGGGTAGTGTTTTCACCTATTCGGTAAAATTTTGGTGTGCAATTTCTAACACCGAAAGATGGTTTAATCTTTATAAAAGGGTAATGATTATCTCTTAGGGCCAAGTGTAAGGCTAAGATTTAATCTTGAATTACAAGATTAAATCCTAACCATTCATCTCTTTTTATCATTAGAAAGAAACTATACTTTATTCATATAAAGATTACATTTATATCAAGATAGAAATAAGTCAACCAACCTTATCACTCCATCAATCACATTCTCGGCCAAAAGGGACACAATATAGCCACCATTTTTGCTTCATAAAAGAGTTTCAAACTTGATTTAAATCTCCCAAAATCATAGCCTAATCTTGTTAAAATCTCAAGACTTCTTCACAAAACTTACTCTATTTATCACCATCTTCAAATCTAACCGATTAAATTTTCAGTTCCTCACCAATCCTCACCTTGCTACCTCATACCTCACTGATTAGGGAAGGGTTTGGTGTTGGTTTAGAGGCTTTGAAGTGAAGGAAATCTTTCTGTATCACCCTTGGAGCCAAGATCCCTAATGCCACCAAAGTAGGGTTTTCTTTGGTCTTTTCTTTCCAAATTTCAGAACACTTTCAATTGGTATTGGTCCAAAATTTTAGATTGTATTAGTTGATAATATATGGATATTGATGTATTAATTTTGGTGGTGTGTTTGGATGATGTTAGAAATCATTTTTGTCAAAAGGAATTTTGGTCTATGTTGGATTTTTGGATTTCTCGTCAATTGTTCATGAATTTTCTAGTGTAATTGTAGGTATTATTATGAGCTAGAACAATTATATGTTGAAGCTAACATCTTAGACTAGATCCATGAATTTTCTTGAGTTCTGATTTGGACTCATAATTCTTTAAAAAAATAAGAATCGAGATACTAACTATCCTGCTTGGAATGTTGGCTGAAGCCAAATTTGTCTAATTTGTTTACCATAGCAAATGATTGAATTTTCTTCTGAAATTTTAGAGTGTTGACAACATCTTGCAATGTATCCTCTGAAATTTTTATAGAGTGTTGACAACATATTGCAGTGTAACTTTGACTTTTCTTTTGAATTGATTCAATCATTTGGTAGGGTTAAAAATTATAAATTTCAGTTTAAGCTAAGGTTAAGTGGTTTGACACCAAACTTGTCTAATTTTGTTAATATAGTTAGAAAACTCTTTTTCTTGAAATTTTTATGAAATCTTGTGGACACATAAAGTGCCTTGGGTAATTTTTATAGCCTCTAAATTGATTTTTTGATTAGCAAACAAATTGTACTACAATGGTGTGAAATCTCCTGATTGCTGGAAATGAACCCAAGACTTGAATTGGTAATGTAATGGCATGTTGGCTCTAGTATGACATGAATACTTGATGTTAAATATTTGTCCATGTGACTTGTGATGTATAAATGCATGTTAGAGGAAGTAAAGATTGGTTTATTAGGCATGATTGAAGTCACAATGTGAATGAATGCCTATGTGTTTTATGCATGCATTGGAAAAAGAAAAGTGAATGATATATTGAATTAAGTTCTATAGCCATAAGAATTATGAGATCCTTTTGACTTGTCAAGGGCCAAAAAAAAAACATGAGATCCTCTTTAACTTGTCAAGGACAAATAAAGAAACATAAGATCCTTTCGACTTGTCAAAGGCAAATAGAGAGAGATGAGATACTTTCAACTTGTTGAAGGCAAATAGAGGTGAGATCCTTTTCACTAGGGCAAATAGAGAGGGATGAGATACTTTTCGACTTGTAGAGGAAAATAGAGATTGATAAGGTCCTTCGATTTATTAAGGGTAATTAAAGATAATTTCCCTATATTTGGCATATACATATTTGTATCATATCAAATCATTTTAATTGACATTATTTACTATGATTATGAGCTTATGATAAATGTGTACAAAGTGATTGATTTTAAAAAACAACCCACTTCGGAAGTATGGTTTGGAATGTAACATCCTAGTTTTCCTTCTTCTTTAGAAATTGATTGAGGGATGGTTAATGAGAATATCGAAATTTTGACAGGGTAGTTGTGATGAGAAAATTAAGTGAGTACAAAAAAAGAAATGTGAATAGTACTTTGCAGGCCGTAGGCACGCACAGGGAAGGGATTTTAGGAACAGAGGTGCCCGAAGTTAAGAAAATATGAGAATAAGGGTAGAAATGTGTGGGAATGACAAATTTATACCTAGAATTAATTTTCGGATAATATCGGTTAGATTGGGTACGACATTTACCCGTTCGGTGAGATTTCGGTGTGTGATTTTTGACACAACGATACTTCCATTACCACAAATGGATAATATCCACTTATTTAAGACATGTGGAGATATGTGGAAGGCCAAGATTTAATCTTAGCCACCCATCATTGCCTTGTCACCAAAATCATGATTTCTTGGCAAAATATCTTCATTTCCTTTATTAAGCAAGCCTAGTCACCATTCTTCTCCATCAAGACACATCAAATTCGGCCCTTGCAAGGAGAGACAGCAGCTGGTTCTTCCTCCATAGCCAAGAGCTTCATCTTGCTTTTAATTCACATAAACCCTAGCTTAGAATCATCAAAACCTAAACCTTTCTTCACTAAAGTTGATCTACACTTCCATCTCTATAACTATAACCGATTAGAATTTCAAAACCTCATCCTTTTCATCTCATCCATCACTGATTATAGGAGGGTTTGGGGGTGTTTGAGGAGTTTTGAAGTGAGGAACTCTCATCTTGAAGCAAGCCAAAGACAAAGAGACACTAGCCTTCACAAGTAGGGTTCTTTTGTTGTCTATTCTTGCTGATTTTTTTTGTTCTGTTTTGGGATGATGTATATCCAAAATTTTTGATGATTTTGATTGATATTATGTTGAAATTGATGTATGAATTTTGGTGATGGGGTTGGATGGTGTTAGTAAATGGTTTGGTATTAAAATAAGTTGGACTGGTATGCTAGATTCTCGAGTTGCTTGCAGGCAGCCTGGAATCATGAATTTTTTGAACATGTTGTAGGGCTTTTCGTGAGCTGGAAAAAATGTATGTTCAAGCTAACATCTTGGGCTATTCCCATAAATTTTCTTGGGTATTTATATTGAAGTTTGCTACCTCAAAAAAATCAAGACCCGAAATGTAACTGATGCTGTCCTGGTTCCTGAAATTGAAGCAATAAACTCATCCAAATTTATTATCATAGCAATTGGTTGATCTAGCCCATGAAATTTTTATGAGAAGTTAGTAACATATTGAAGTGTCACTTTGAATTTTCTTGGGTTTTAAATCAATCAATTTCTAGGGTTAAAAATTATGAGAACCCAAATCTGGTCTGTGAATTGGTGGCACCTGACCATTGGATTTGTATATTTTACTGAAGTAGCTACAAAACTCTGTTTGCTTTGAATTTTTACAGGTTCTTCTAGACACCTTGAAGTGTCATGTTGAATTTTTGTGGCTGTTTTGATGGCTGTTGGTTATAGCAATTAAATGTTGTACCTAGAACATCAATTCTGCCAGGGTGCTGAAAGTGAAAATGAATGAAAATCATGACGATATGATAGCTATCCCAATTCTATGGCATGTGAATGCACACTAATTGTTTCACTTTCTGATTCATGAACCTCTAATGGAAGTGAATATTTAATTATAAATTAAGCATGCTATTGAGACAAGAAAGAGAAGTATGTAATGCAATATGTGAAGAGTGCAGAAATAGTTGGTATATATGTGTTGCATACTTAAGCATACAAAAAGCAAACAAGGCTTAGAGGGATAGAGAGGAAGGCAAAAAGAAGGACTTCCCTAGAAAGTTTATAAGTCGGTAGACATATGGCTAGTCATAGAACTGTGTGTGATCCGGAAATGGAAAAAAATGAAGTCCGATAATCACGAATAGGAATGAGCTCATGTCCTAGCAGTCTATTGTCCTCTATGAAATTGTTACATACTAAAGTGGCCTTATGTGAAACTAAGCCTTCCCTATGTTTATAAATTGAGAAATATATGTGGAACTGAGCTTATGGTTGTACATGATTTATCACTATGGTGCTATTTTAATTTCCCACGATCTAGGTTTTAGTATTGATACCTATGATTAAAATATGAACGTTTTACATGTATGGATTCATTACTTGTACTATGTTTAGCATTGGGAAACTACCCTCCTGAAGTTTTACAATATTCTCACCCTGACCTGTGTATTATATTATTTAGATTCGATAGATGCCATCCCTAGTGTTCTTCTTTGACTCACCACAATGGGTGTGGCAATATGACCCAACCTTGAACCCTTTGTACGCTTCAGGTACTCTACGTTTTGTATATATATGTTCTTCGACCGATCCTTTAGTACTTCCGTTTTCGCCTTCGACTTTGACCCCACTTTCCCTTATGATGGTGCCTCTCCACATGGCACATCCGGACGTGTTCAAGATTCCTCTTGCCCCACCTGCTCACCCACCAGCAGATGCACCCGTGTCTTCATCCTCCTCTTCCGATTCGGATCCCTCGAGGCCCAGATGCTCCGGTGGAGGTGAGGCCATTGCACCTATGGCCAATGGTTTTCTGTAGGAGGAAACGAGATCATCAACGGTAGTTGACATGTATAGAGTAGTAGCGTAGTGTTAGGACTATACCTCCTAAACTGATGTACTTTTGGTTTCTTTTTGCTTGTGTATATATGTATATGCTGTTTTGTAAGCTAAGTATTTGAAGGTTAGGTACGGGTAGGGGATTAGCCTCGTTAACAGAGTTCTACTAATTCGGGTCGTTTTGTTGGTTTTTGTTCTTATGATGTATATACAGTGATGTGACATGATGTCCCTATATGTAAATCTTGTTGTGATAGCATATGTATTACGACTCTTATCACTGTACTTTTTGACTAGTATAGACCAGAAACGCAGATAATACTACTAATTACCATATCCATACGAGTAAATGTGGTAATTAGGAGGGTGTTACATTATGGTATCGAGGACTATTCTATCAGCTTGAGGATTGGACCGACTATGTTTTCTAGTAACTGTCAGGCATTATGATTCATATATGTATATATGTGTATGTATGACTCCTGGTTAGAAATGTTGTGGGTTACCGCCACACTTGATTGGTATTGAGCCTGATCAACTCAATATTTTGTTTGGTGTGACAAAAATCAATGACTTCAAATCGGCAAACTAGGAGTGGAGCAAGAAATAACGCGAGATGATGAATACATTTCGTGAGATGGCGGCAATGAGGGAGCAAGCGGCAATTGCTAATCGCATGATGGAAAGGTTGAACCGCAATGGAGCAGCATCCGAGTCGGAACCCGGGAGGGAATGAAGTGGATGGAGAATACTAGAAATTTGCTGAATTTAGAAAGGCGAATCCCCCGCCTTTTCGAGGAGGTTGAACCCTACAAAGCAGAAAAGTGGATCAAGGCAATGGAAAAGATCTGGCTTTGCCCTCAGAGGTTCAAAAGGTGGCTTTTGCCACCTATATGCTAGAAGCAAAATGCTAAGTTTTGGTGGGTAGGTACTAAGGGATTATTCGAAGCGTCCCTTGAGGTTACCTGGGATGTCTTAAGGAAGCTTTCTATCATAAGTACTTCCCTACTTGAGGAATGCAAAGGAGCTAGAATTTATGTGTAACACCCTAATAATTAACCCAATACACCTAGGGTATTGATTAATTACTAGACTTTACTCTTTGCTTCAGTTCCCTAATCATGCTTTGAAAATACTTAGTGAAATTACGAGCCATTTTTTTTTAAAACATAATTGAAAAAGTGAGCGCTTAACGTGAATGATTTAGCAAAATTTAAAAGACACATAGGAATTTACAAACATCACATCATAATATATTGGCTCCATCATACAACATCCATAATTACATATCATATAGATATTTTGCCTACCAACAGAATAAGACTAAGTGTAGGCAATTTAACAAAACATAAATAATATATGGATGGAAGTACATCCATTAATGGCACCTAGTTATAACACTCCAAGGATAGGGATAGATATCTGAAATATATGAGTGAAACTAGCAGGATCAAGTTCACCTAGGTAAGCCTCAATGTGATTCACGAACGCTTCCTCCGTTTCTGAAGACGAGATGGAAAGAAAAATAGAGGGAGTGAGAAACTTATAAAAAGAATCTCAGTAGGGTACTCACCTCATGATGCATTGTGTCATCATCATCGTCCCAGGAACCTCAGGGTTATTATGAAATAGTGAGCATGCTAAGATTGATTTATTAAGTTCGAAAATATACTTTACCGAGGTTCATCGGTTTTAATCATGCATCTTATAATGCATCATAAACTTAGCATGTCATGTTCATAATGAACTTTTCCTTTATCAACACATCGTATTCTTCATCATCATATCATAAATACTATGCATAAAAGAACATCATATTTCTCATCATCAAATCATATATACTATGCATAGAAGAACATTATATTTCTCATCATCATATCATAAATACTATGCATGGAAGAACATCATATTTCCCATCATCATCTCATAAAATGCTATGCACAAGACATAGTGCACATATTTCATTCCTTTAGTGTCCTAGGTGACTTAAAATCTTGTCATCATCATCATTATTTTCCTTGGGGCCACCCTATACTCCACCCTTTTGGGAGTAATCTAGGTTATGAGCTCATACCTTACTAGTCGTCACTAGCATATACTTATCTCCTTTTGATAAGTTAATGTCCCGACTCTACCCTTTTGAGAACGGGCTAGGGGGCAAGAATCACCTTTTCACCACCTATAGTTTGATGGGTCCAAAGGATCATTTTCTTAGGATCACCTTTTCACCACCTATAGTCTGATGGGTCCAAAGGATCATTTCCTCATAATTTTAAGTCACCATTAAGTCTTTGCATGCTATATCATAATATAACTCTGAATTCATAATCATCAAGATGCATAAACATTCTCATTGTTTGCAACAGCAACTATATCATGCAAACTATGAAGTCATTCAATGATATCAAATACTTAATAAGCATCAAATCACTACATAGACTTATCATTTCAAACTTCAAAGAACCATCATCATAAATTCTTACCGAAAACCGTCTTAAACAATTGAAACTTTAGAATCGGTAATCTTAATTATCAAACTAATTAATCATGCATCTAAAGGATTCATTATCATCATTACCATTAATTATAAGCCTTAAGAATATTATTAAACTATATGGGACAACATAGGCAGCAAGTTATATTTAAGGCTTCACGTGTGCTAGAAGTTGCATTTTTAACCCTTTCGTTACCGCTTTCCTTATGGTGCTAAAATTAATTACTAAACCAATTATGAATCATTCTCTCAGCAATAAACCATGATTATCACAACTTCAAACATATTAAACCATCATCATACAGTAGTACTAAACTCAGATTAGTGGCCGAATCATGAACCTCATATAATTGCTAGAAGTCACATTTCAAGTACACATGTGATCCTGGTTACCGTAAAATATTTGTAAAACCTTGAAACTCCTTTAGAAAATAATTCTTTTTGTTAAAATTGAAAGAAGTCATAGGACTTTAGGCCTTCCTCAATCATGAGGCCGTTTTATACATTGAAAGAATGTTCATGATTAAAATTTTCACTTAAAATAAAAGGAGCAAGTCTTGATCTTAAGAGATTTATGTGATATCTTAGAATCATAAACATGCTATGCAACCTCATTTTAATCTTGTCATTATAAGGTGATAACTTGGAAATTAAACATGATGCAAGAGCTTGAAATATAAACATGATGCAAGAACTGAGCGGGGTAGGAAAGTGTGGAGGAGAAAAGAATCTTAGAAGAAACGGCGGTAATCCGCACTGGACCGGTGAAGGGAGAAGAGAATTATTATTACATCTTTTTAAGCTCCAATCTCAAGACTTCTTAAAGAATCAATTCTTTAACTCCAATAATCTTATTTCTTTGCTTGTGATACTTGGGCAAGTCTTTGAGTTCTAGGATCTTTAGGTGATGACATAAAAATAAACATGTCATGCGTTGATTCTTTTAGCCATTATAAAATAAAGTGAGAGCATAAAATAAATATGAGATGCATCCTCTTTATTATCTTTGAAGATTAAGTGACAACTTGAAATATAAACATGAAATGCAAGCTTGGAAATTTAAACATGAGATATGCGAGTTCATTTATTTATTCTTGAGAATTTAGTGATGACATTAAAAGTAAACATAGTTATGCAAGGCATAAACTTAGACATGGATGCAAGTTCCTTTTATTTCTTTACTAGAGCTCTTCCAAGACTTTAGAGAAATATAAATTCAACCCATATATATATCTTAGCAAGACAAAGTGAAAAATACATCTTTCAAGTTCTAAACTCAAGATCTTTATTTTTACATCATAAAAACATCATTCTTTAAAGTTTTGCATCAAGTGGAATTTTCAAGCTTTAAAGGCCTAACTTGTGATGGATTTACAACCAACACTCAAGGTCCTCATCATCAAGCTATCATCATATTCCTTCTTAGGCCATTTGGCCAAAATCATTAAAGAAAAATAAGGAAAGAAAAACCGAAATTGTAAAGCTTTAAAAACTAGTGAAACCTTCAAGTTTTAGAGGTCTAACTTGTGATGGCTTTGCAACCAACACTCAAGAACCTCATCATCAAACCATGGTCTCATCATAATCTAGGCCATAAGGCTGAAATGTTTTTAAAAGAAAGGGGAAAACAAAACGAAATTGAGAGCTAGAAGAAAGTCCATGAAATCATCATTTTTGAGCTAGAAACATAACTTCTCATAGCATAAAATGAACTTAGAAACAACTCCCTACCTAATCTGATTTGAAGGAAAGGAAGAGAACTTGGTTTCTTGGAGTGAAATGAAAGAAAATAGTCTTGAAAACTTGAAGAAAGAATTCAGCCAAGAGGAGGAGGAAATGAGAGCTTTTGGTGCTTCTAAGAACTAGAATTGTGTAAGTTATGATCAAAGGCTTCTAACATCTTCAAGCATGCCTATTTATAGAGATTTTGAAGCTCATAAATGGACAAATGAAGGAGGAAGGCTGATGGATTTTCATGGGAACAAAGGGAGGAAAATCATTCCTTGTTTAAGGCATGTTTTATGCCATGTTTTAGGGAATTTTTGGCATTTTGTTTTAGTGTATCTTTGGGCAATTATTCTGATGCATAATGGCATCAATAATTTCGTCCATTACAGCCCAAGGAGGAGAAATTTGTGTGTTCCATGTATTATTTAGGTGTAGGTAAGGTATTCATGCAATTTAGAATTTACGATTAAGGGCTTAGGTGAATTAGTAAGCAATTTGAGTGTTTTAAAGCAATTTTAGGTTCTAATCAATTTAAATAAATAATTTTGACTCTAGATTAATAATTAGAATTTAATAAGCTTTAATTTGAGCCTAATATTGCTTAGGTTTCGTAAGACAAATCAAAAATCTCAAAATTTGTAAACTCACAAAGACAGGGGCAAAACGGTCATTTTACTTAAAAATTGCTCGAGACCACCCGAGCTTAACCAATGGTTAATCATGGCTTAAAAACACCTTTTAACACATTTTAGTAAGGTTCGGGCTAAGTCGGCACGAAATTGGAGTTAAACGCAAGGGCGTTTTGGTCATTTCGCGTCGAAGGTCAAAATTAGGATTCTTCTCCTCTATTAACACACATAACACAAACAATCCCTTATTAACATCAAAACATCCCCTTGAGGATGGGTGGGGCCCACGATCCTCATTTTCTGAGTAAAATAACCTAAGGGGCATTTTGGTCATTTTACACGTACAAAATTGGGGTTTGCAATACTTGCACGAATTGCTCCTAACTTCTCTTCTAACGTTATATTCCTTTATTAAGGATTGTTTGGTCCAAATTTTATATAATATTTACCTATGGTAATTCGGTAATTCCTAATGACAGTGAAAATTCATAAAAATTGGGGCGTTACATTATGGCTTTTAAGCAAGGACCTATGAGTGTGGCAGAGTATAATGCCAAGTTTGAGGAACTCTGAATTTTCTACAATTTATCAACGTGACCCGAACGAAGCTTGCAAATGTATGAAATATGAAGGGGTCTACGTGAAGAATATAGAAGCCTGTGAGCCTCTTGGAGATCAGAGATTATCCTACCTTGGTGAACAAGTGTCGACCTGAGGACTCTAACAAGAAGCTTGCCAGTTTCAAATATACACAAAACAATATCAAGAGAAGACTAGCACCCCAAGGTCCCCGTTCAAGCCTGACATCAGTCTAGGAGAAGATTTCCACCTAATGACAACAACGAGGAAACAAATTCAATCCCCACGCCAGGAGACAAGGAGAGAATGCCCTAAATGTGGGAAGTTTCATGGGAATCGGCCATGTTGGACCACGCAGATTACATGCTTCAGCTGTGAAAACTAGGACACAAGATATTCGAGTGCCCAATAAGAAGGTTCGCGTAGCCCACCCAGGCCACAACAACAAGGACGTGTTTTGCTCTGAGTGCCAAGGAAGCTTCTCAATCTACCGCTGATTCAAGGTAAGTGCGAAATAAATGGAAATACCTTAGACGTCCTATGATTCTGGTGCCTCCCATTCCTTCATATCCTATGAGTGTGTACAAAGGTTAGGACTACCTGTGTTTGAGTTATCGTATGACCTCCTTGTATCCACCCTCCTGCGAGTCCTATTAGGACTTGTCAGGCATGCATGACCATTTCCCTTCTTATAAATACTAGAGAATTTAAGGCTAATCTTTGTCTACCTTTATCTAGTCTAGAAGTCATTTTAGGTATGGATTGGATGGTACCAAATTATGTACTTTTACATTGTCCGACTAGAACTGCTATATTTCTCCTCATGTCTTCTTCTATTCCTCTGGTTCCCTTTTCATTCTACTTAGACCTAGTAACACCTAACCCTAGTAAGGTAGACCGTAGGAATATGTCCCCTTCTGGCTAGTGAAGCCGAAAGTAACCATGATGTGAATATGATTCCAGTGGTGAGAGAATATCCAGATGTGTTTCCAGAGGATATTCCAGAGTTTTCGCCAGAGCGGGAAGTCGAATTCTCCATTGAGTTGGTCCAGGGACGGGTCCTATTTCAATTGCTCCCTATAGGATGTCTCCCTTAGAGTTGAAGGAATTAAAGTCACATATTGAAGAGCTACTAGGGAAACACTTTATTAGACCTAGTGCCTCGCCTGAGGAGCCCGTTCTTTTGGTAAAGAAAAGGATGGGGGTATGAGGCTTTGTGTGGACTATAGGCAGTTGAACAAGGTAACGATCAAGAACAAGTACCCTCTGCCAAGAATTGATGACCTTTGGATCAATTACGTGGGGCAACTGTTTTCTCAAAGATTGACCTTAGATCGGGTTACCACCAGATTCGAGTTCGGGATGAGGACATCCCCAAGACTGCCTTTAGAACCCGATACGAACATTATGAGTATAAGGTAATGTCTTTTGGATTGACCAATGCTCCGCGATATTCATGGATTATATGAACCAATTTTCCGCCCGTACTTGGATAAATTCGTAGTTGTCTTTATAGACGACATACTTATTTATTCAAGGACCGAAGATGAACATGCAGAGCATCTTAGGGTTGTGTTACAGATCCTAAGGGAGAGGAAGTTGTATGCTAAACTGTCAAAGTGTGAATTCTGGATGGGAGAGGTTAAGTTCCTTGGCCATGTGGTATCACGAGAAGGAGTTTCCGTAGATCCTAGTAAAGTATAATCCATACTTAATTGGGGACGGCCAACCACGGTGAGATTCGAAGCTTTCTTGGATTAGCTGGATACTATAGGTGATTTATTATGGGTTTTTCCTAGCTAGCTTTACCTTTGACAAAGTTAACTCGAAAGAATGCTCAATTCAAATGGACGCAGAATGTGAGAGTAGTTTTCAGGAGTTGAAGCAAAAGTTGACCATGGCTCCTGTCTTGGTGCTACCCGATCCTCAAGGACCCTTCGAGGTTTATTGTGATGCTTCTAGTAAGGGCTTAGGGTGTGTGTTAATGCAGCATAGAAATGTGGTTGCTTATGCCTCTGCAGTTGAGACCCCATGAGGTGAACTATCCAACTCATGATCTTGAGCTTGCGCTGTGGTTTTTGCTCTAAAGATCTGGTGACACCATCTTTATGGTGTACAGTTCAATGTCTTCTCTGATCATAAGAGTTTAAAATACCTCTTTATTCAGAAGGAATTGAATATGAGGAGAGACGGTGGATGGAATTCTTAAGGATTATGAGTTCAGCTGAATTACCACCCAGGCAAGGCAAATGTTGTGGCTGATGCATTGAGTAGAAAGTCCTGAGTGTAGCATGCATGATGATCAAGGAAACGAAACTAGTAGAAGGCTTTAAGAAGCTTAGCCTGGTTACGTCTATAAGCTTCGAAGGTGTGGTGTTAGGTCAGATCAGAATAACAAGCGAGTTCCAGGAACGAATTTTGGCTGCACACCCGAAGATCAAGAGCTTCAAGAGATTTTAAAATCAGCTCATACCAAAAAGTTGCCAGAATTTACCAGACCAGCGAGGTATATGGAAGGATAAGGATAGGGTCTATGTACCTGCAAGTGGTAATCTCAGGAATGAGATTTTGAAGGAGGCATACAAAGGCCATACACCCTGGGACTAGTAAAATGTATGCAGATCTCAAGAGAATGTTCTGGTGGCCCGGATGAAGAAAGACATAGTGGAGTTCGTTAGAGGTGCTTAACTTGTCAAAGGATCAAAATAGAACACCAAAAGCCGGCTGGAACCTTACACCCCTTAGAAATCCCAGAATGGAAGTGGGAAAGTATCTCCATGGATTTCGTAATGGGTTTACCAAGGACGTCGTCAGGTTATAATGCTATATGGGTCATAGTGGATAGACTGACCAAGTCTCATCTTACCCATCAAAGCTAATTATCCTTTGGATAGGTTAGCTTCCTTGTACATTCAAGAGATAGTGAGGCTACACGGTGTCCCTCTTCAATAGTTTCCGATAGGGACCCCGTTTCACTTCAAGGTTTTGGGAGCTTTCCAAAGGGCCTTTGGAACCAAGCTGTCCTGAGTACAGCTTATCACCCCAAACGGATGGGTAGACCGACCATACAGACTTTGGAGGATATGCTGAGAGCATGCGTGATTGAGCAGAAAGGGAGTTGGGATAAATTGCTTCCATTGGTGGAGTTTGCCTATAATAATAGCCATCATGCCAGGATTGGTATGGCCCCATATGAGGCTCTATATGGGAGGAGGTGCCAGTCTCCGTTGTACTGGTATGACTTGGGGAAACACGATTGTTAGGACCCGATTGGGTTAACCAGATGATAGAACAAATCCAGAAGATCAAAGAGAAATCCTCGCCGCGTAGAGTCGTCAAAAAAGTTATGCGGACAAGAAGAAAGCCTTTAGAATTTCAAGAGGAGGACACGTATTCCTGAAGGTCACACCCATACGGGAGTAGGTAGAGCTTTAAAGGTCAAAAAGTTGTCACCCAGGTTTATAGGCCTTTTCCAAATCCTTCGACGTTCGGATTCAGCTGCCTATCAAATAGCCCTACCCCCGTCTTTATCCAATCTCCATGACGTCTTCCATGTATCTCAACTAAGAATGTATCACCTAGACCCAACCCATGTCATTGAACCCGAATCTATATAGTTACAAGATGATTTGACGTTTCAAGTGCCTCCCATTCAGATCGTGGATAGAGAAGTCAGAACAACTAAGGAACAAATCGGTGCAACTAGTCAAAGTAGCATGGGGTGGGCCAGGAAATGAAGATTTCACCTGGGAGCTAGAGTCAACCATGAAGAGAGATTATCTAGAATTGTTTCTAGGTACGAAATTTTAAGGACAAAATTTTTATTAAGGTGGGTGGTAATGTAACATCCTAGTTTTCCTTCTCTTTAGAAATTGATTGAGGGATGGTTAATGAGAATATTGAAATTTTGACAGGGGTAGTTGTGATGAGAACGACTCCAGGAGTGAGTACCAAAAAAAAAAAGTGAATAGTACTTTGCGGGCCGCAGGCCGTTGAACGCCGAAACTAGGGATTTGGGACGGAGGTCCCGAAGTTAAGAAAATATGAGAATAAGGGTAGAAATGTGTGGGAATGACAAATTTATACCTAGAGTTAATTTTCGGATAATATCGGTTAGATTGGGTACGATATTTACCCGTTCGGTGAGATTTCGGTGTGTGATTTTTGACACCGAACGATACATCCATTACCACAAATGGATAATATCCACTTATTTAAGACATGTGGAGACATGTGGAAGGCCAAGATTTAATCTTAGCCACCCATCATTGCCTTGTCACCAAAATCATGATTTCTTGGCAAAATATCTTCATTTCCTTTATTAAGCAAGCCTAGTCACCATTCTTCTCCATCAAGACACATCAAATTCAGCCCTTGCAAGGAGAAACAGCAGCTGGTTCTTCCTCCATAGCCAAGAGCTTCATTTTGCTTTTAATTCACATAAACCCTAGCTTAGAATCATCAAAACCTAAACCTTTCTTCACTAAAGTTGATCTACACTTCCATCTCTATAACTATAACCAATTAGAATTTCAAAACCTCATCCTTTTCATCTCATCCATCACTGATTATAGGAGGGTTTGGGGTTTTGAGGAGTTTTGAAGTGAGGAACTCTCATCTTGAAGCAAGCCAAAGACAAAGAGACACTAGCCTTCACAAGTAGGGTTCTTTTGTTGTCTATTCTTGCTGATTTTTTTGTTCTGTTTTGGATGATGATGTATATCCAAAATTTTTGATGATTTTGATTGATATTATGTTGAAATTGATGTATAAATTTTGGTGATGGGGTTGGATGGTGTTAGTAAATGGTTTGGTATTAAAATAAGTTGGACTGGTATGCCTGATTTCAAGTTGCTTAGGCAGCCTGGAATCATGAATTTTCTGAACATGTTGTAGGGCTTTTCATGAGCTGAAAAAAATGTATGTTCAAGCTAACATCCTGGGCTAGTCCCATAAATTTTCTTGGGTATTTATATTGAAGTTTGCTGCTAGATGTTGTCCTGGTTGCTGAAATTGAAGCAATAAAATTATCCAAATTTATTATCATAGCAATTGGTTGATCTAGCCCATGAAATTTTTATGAGAATTTAATAACATATTGAAGTGTCACTGTGAATTTTCTTGGGTTTTAAATCAATCAATTTCTAAGGTTAAAAATTATGAGAACCCAAATCTGGTCTGTGAAATGGTGGCACCTGACTATTTGTATTTTACTGAAGTAGCTAAAAAACTCTCGTTGCTCTAAGATTTTTAGGGTTCTTCTAGACACCTTGAAGTGTCATGTCGAATTTTTGTGGCTGTTGTGATAGCTGTTGGTTATAGCAATTAAATGTTGTACCTAGAACATCAATTCTGCCAGGGTGCTGGAAAGTGAAAATGAATGAAAATCATGATGATATGATAGCTATCCCAATTCTATGGCATGTGAATGTACACTAATTGTTTCACTTTCTGATTCATGAACCTCTAATGGGAGTGAATATTTAATTGTAAATTAAGCATGCTATTGAGACAAGAAAGAGAAGTATGTAATGCAATATGAAAGAGTGCAGAAATAGTTGGTATATATGTTTCCTGTTGCATACTTGAGCATACGAAAAACATAAAACAAGGCTTAGATGGGATAGAGGGAACGCAAAAAGAAGGACTTCCCTAGAAATTTTATAAGTCGGTAGACACGTCGGCTAGGCATAGAATTGTGTGTGATCCGGAAATGGAAAAATGAAGTCCGATGATCAAATAGGAATGAGCTCATGTCCTAGCAGTCTATTGTCCTCTATGAAATTGTTACATACTGAAGTGGCCCTATGTGAAACTAAGCCTTCCCTATGTTTATAAATTGAGAAAGATATGTAGAACTGAGCTTATGGTTGTACATGATTTATCGCTGTGGTGCTATTTTAATTTCCCACGATCTACAGGTTTTAATATTGATACCTATGATTAATATATGAACGTTTTACATGTATGGATTCATTACTTGTACTATGTTTAGCATCTGGGAAACTACACTGAGAATTTTACAATATTCTCACCCCTGCTGTGTGTATTATATTGTTCAGATTCGCAGATGCCGTCCCTAGTGTTCTTCTTTGACTCGGCACAATGGGTGTGGCAATACGACCCAACCTTGGACTCTTTGTACGTTGTCAGGACTCTATGTTCCGTATATATATGTTCTTCGGCCGATCCTTTAGTCTTCCGTTTTCGCCGACTTGACCCCACTTTCCCTTATGATGGTGTGCCTCTCCACATGGCACATCCGGACGTGTTCGAGATTCCTCTTGCCCCACCTGCTCACCCGCGGGATGCACCCGTGTCTTCATCCTCCTCTTCCATTCAGATCCCTCCGAGGGCCCAGATGCTCCCTGCAGGTGAGGCCATTGCACCTATGGCCAATGGTTTTATAGGAGGAGACGGTCATCAGCGGCAGTTGACATGTATAGAGTAGTAGCATAGTGTTAGGACTGATGTACTTTTGGTTTCCTTTTGCTCGATTGTATATATGTATATGCTTTTGTAAGCTAAGTATTTGAGCAGGTTAGGTATTAGGTAGGGGGATTAGCCTCGTTCACACACAGTTCTGTACTAATTCGGGGTCGTTTGTTGGTTTTTGTTCTTATGATGTATATAAGTGACTGTGACATGATATCCTTATATGTAAATCTTGTTGTGATAGCATATGTATTACGACTCTCTATCAGTACTTTTCGACTAGTATAGACCAAAACGCCAGTAATATCTACTAATTACTATATCCATCTCGAGTAAATGTGGTAATTAGGAGGGTGTTACATGGAACTTTAAAAATGAACCATTATTATAAAATGCATGATCACCTTTTTCTTAATAAACCGAAGTTGTAACACCCTTCTTACCATAAAGCTATGCTTAAGCCATAACCTTATAGTGAGTAGTTGTTACTTAGTAACTCTGCTTGATCTTAGAAGAGTGTATGTAGATTACATATGAGCCTGCTTTTCATGACAAATATAAAACACGATCTCTATGAGTCACTAAATTTGAACATAAATAATATATCAAAAAATACATAATTGTATTATCCGATAACAAAATCAACCATATACATAACTATATCAAACCCTTACCCTAGTCCACACAAGAATCCTCTAGTCTGGGTAGGGTACTACTGAAAATCAATTAAAAGAAAATAAAAGACTGATAAATTCTCTAATATCGGCTCATCAAAAGGTCTGGACGTGATGCCAAAAACAGCTAAGGATCCCACAACATAATCACCATCGTTGTAATCTATGTAAAAATATGATAAAAACAGGAATGAGAATCAAAGATTCCAGGAGGAAACATAGTCTACTACACAGTGATATTTGACACAATGCTAAGATCATTAAAGTATCTTCAATTTCTTTTGAAATAACTAGCTTGCTTATTCCTTTACTCATTAAATATAGTGTTATGAGTGTACTTATGCTTGAGAATAAAAAGATCATAGGATTCATAACTAATTACTCGGATTCTGGTTGTTTACATAAAGGTTTCAGTTGTAACGCCCGATTTTTGTAGAGTACAAATGACCGAAATGCCCTGAGGTCATTACCCGAAATTTAAGGGCAGTTGCCCGGCAACCTTGAATGGGTCAACTCGATGTTTGAAGGGGATTATGCTGTTAAGATGATATCTAGAGAGAGAACCTCATTTTCTAAACTTTCGGCTCAAAATGACCAAAATACCCTCCTGTGTCTACATGGTAAAAGGTGCCGTTTGAACCAGAACTTTTCCAGGAAGTTTAGAATGATGTTTATGAGCAATGTTTGATGTTTAGTCAAGGCCAGAAGGTGGGCAGTTTAGTGCAAAATTACCATTTTGCCCCTAGAACAGTGTAGTGAGCCTAATGACGCAATTAAGCAAACCTAAGCAATATTAGGCTCTAATCGAAGATTAATTTATTTCGATAATTAATCTAGAGTCAAAATAATTTATTAAGGTTAATTAGAACCTAAGATTGCTTAGTTAAACTCTAAATTGCATTCTTTAATTCAAGATTCCTAGTCATGGAATCTTGAATAGTATTTTCTCTCCAATTCCTTAAATTAAGGAATTGTGCCATACCTCATTTGACTAAGAAAATGAATTTAGTTTGTTAATCTAGTAAGACCACTCCCTAATCAAGTCTTGAACAACCTTAATTACCCAATTACCTCACCTAAACACTTTCTTACAACTCCTAACCAAAACCTTAATCAAAGAAACACCTAAACACATCACTAAACCACAATTACATGAGCAAATTAATCCCCCCTTGGCTGTCCCAAATTGGCCGAATTCTTGGCCAAAGAAAAGTGCCACATGTTGCTTGATTTATCACTCAAAGAGCCATGCCTTGCCCATACTTTTGCCCATACCTCACCATGCTTTGCCCATGCCTTTGCCTATACTTTGTAAGAGATATTTTCCTTCCTTTTCCTCCATTTTGGCCGTCGGCCATGCACCCCAAGGAAGCCTCCATTGTTGCAAATTTCTATAAATACCAAGCTTGGAGGAACTTGGTTACACTTTAGAAGCTTTGCTAAGTTGAGTTCTCTTGCTTTTTCTTGCAATTCTCTCTAAGTTCTCTTCATCTTCTTCATTTTCTTCTACATCTTAAAGAACCTTGCCAACACCATAAACCACCACAAACAACCATAAACCACCACTACCTCACCTTAAACCATCCCTCAAACACTTAAACTTTCCATTCCCAAGCTTAGAAACTCAAGGAAAAATCATCTTCCTTGAGCTTCCTCTTGGCCGAATCCATCATCACAACCAAGAGGAGATTTTGTCTTCTCAAACTCTTCAAGAATCAAGCTTTCTTTCTTCCATTTCAAAGACTTCCTTAGGTAGGGGTTGTTTTAAAAGTTTTACTTGTTTTCCTTAAAGAAAGTTCTAGTTTTCTCTTGGTTCAAACTCCTTTCTTCCTTTCTTTTCATTTTCGGCCAAGAGGCCATTTTATGAAAATAACATAAGCTTGATGATGAGGTTTCAAGATAAAGACTTGATGATGTCTTGTGAGAAACCTCTAAAGCTTGAAACAACTTGGTCTTGGACCATACATGCTTGTGTTTTTCTTTCTTTTCCTTGCTTATGCTTTCGAATTTCCTTTCCTTTTTCTTCCTCAAAGGTTTCGATTTTCTTTCCTTTTTCTTGGATGATTTCGGTTTCTTTAATTTGTTTCACCAAGGTTTGCTAAAAATGTAAAGTAGATCACAAAAGTTTTGATAAAGAAAATTAATCCAAGTTTTCAAAGAGCTCTAAGCTTACCTTTGCCAACCTTAAAGTTGGTCGGCCGTTCTAAGAGTTTTACTCTAGATTGAAGCCCATGAGCAATAAAATAAAGAATATGACTTAGTTCTTATGTGTTTTATTTGGACAAAGTGTTGAGCTTTGTATTTATTTTCTTAAGCTTGATGATGAAGTTCAACCTTAAGACTTCCTTGAAGTCTAGGTGCTAAGAACTCTAAAGCTTGCCTTATGATACATAATGGGTTGAGGTTTTATTCCTTTAAAGTCTTGCAAAGAGCTCTAGCTAAGATCTAAAATAAGATGCATTCATGTTTACTTTATGCCTTGCATAGCATGTTTATTTTGATGTCATTACTAAGACTAATTAATTGGACTTGCACTACCATGTTTAAATTTCAAGCTTGCATCTCATGTTTACATTTCAAGTCATCACTTAACCTTAAAGATAATAAAGAGGTTGCATCCCATATTTATTTTATGCTCTCACTTTACTTTCTAATGAAGATAAAATGAGTGCATATCATGTTTAAAGTTTATGTCATCACCTAAGTCTCCTAGAGCTCAAAGGCTTGCCCAAGTATCCTATGTAAGGTTTTCAGAAAATATTGGCATTCTTAAAGAAGCCATTTCGGCCTTGTGGTGATGATGATGGACTTAATGAGTTCCTCTAATCACAAGTGTCCATAGTTTGTGTTTTGTAATTTTTCCAAGCTTAGGAGCACCTAAGCAACATTATGCATAAAATTATATGCTTTAAAACTATTTTGCAAGCAAGTTAATTTAGCTATTGACCTTATGTGTAAAGGCATGATTTTAATGAAAGGATTTGAGTTCTAAAAGAGTTTTGAATCCCTAGAATTATTCCAAGAGAAAACTAGTAACTTGTATGCATTTTAATTTACAAGATTATGTGATTTTATGGGCTTATGATTTCGGTTCTTTCCTTCATGATTGGCTGCTGTAAAATGTTGTTCTAAGGTGTTAAAATGTGTAAAATTATGTTTGAGTGAAGGGAGGATCGATTTAGAGAAGTTAGAAAAGAATAAGTAACTTAAAAGGATCAAGAATGAGAATTCTAGAACACCTTAAAGCACAAATTGCAAAACTGTTCCAGCATAATTAATTCAAGTGTAAATGGTTCATAATCAGTAGGATATGCATAAAAACCTTTCATAAATGATTAGGTATTAATTACTAAGCTTAAGGTGATGATAAGGACTTAAAGTAGGAATTCTAGCACACTTAGACATGGCAAAATGTGATTCTGTCCAGCAAAGCTAAATTGAGGAAAGTGAATTATAACTTAGTAAACATGCCTAGGAATCCCTCATAATTGGTTTAGGGATTGATTATGAAGCCTTAGGCGAAGACGGATCTTAAAAGGGTCACAACGGAGAATTCAGAACCCCGTAAGTATATGATATTTTTCCTCCCAAACTACATAATGTTGTTTGGAATTTTAAGTGTGCCTAAAACTTAGTGAGAATTTTAAGTAATGATCCCTTAGGTGTTATAAAAATCCTTAGTGAGGATTAGAATGACCGAAATATGAGTTTAAGACCCGTAAGGGTCACATCATAATTATGAGATAGGAGGCCGAATGAGCATATTTATGATGATGAACCTCGAGCATGATTATGATAATGTGATTATGTTAGTTCCTTGAGCATGAAACTTTATGTGCCAATTTGATATGGTGATATGATGAAATGTTGTGTTTGAGATGCATAGTGTTTAAGATATGAATGAAATTGAGAAATATGCTCATGTGAACTAGAAAGTTATTGCAATGAGAAAGTTCCATGAAAATGATGCATGTGACTGAAATTATGTGGCATGACTCAAATTTGAGGAAATTCGAGAGTAGCTGTTATGCCGCTGAATTTCCATCAAATTTGAGGGACAAAAAGAAAGTTTTTGAGAAATATGAAGTTTAAAGTTATATGCCGAGATTTCTCCTACTTCGGTGAGGAGAAAGTAAACCCATGGAGGGTATGGACGGAGCCATACCGAAGCGGACAAAGTCGCTGGTCTTAACCAGTTCGATGCGTTTCGAAGAATGAAAGTATATGATGTTTAAGGTGACACACCGAGACGTACTTCTCCTGCTTGAGGAGAAGGTAAAACCGAGGGCATAGACATTAGCACTGCCAAACGGACAAAGTTGCTGGTCTTAACTATTTCGATGCGTTTCGAAGAAGGTAAAAGTCCCATGATGGGTGATCCTTAGGCCCTACCCGTACTCTGGAGGGATTATGATGATTATGATTATGTTTATGATTCGCTTATCAAGAGGATAAGTAAGAACTAGTGACGACTAGTTAAGGTATGAGCTCATAGCCTAGTTTAAGGGGTGTGGTTACTATATTATTGGTGTCACAAGTATGAGAAAAGGAAAGATGTTCAAAGAAAAGTTTCATGCCACTCAAATGTTGCTTGAATTATTGTTTGATTTACCTAAAGTGCTGCCATGCATCCATGAAATATTATGTTGCATACATGCATTAAGAATCATTATAAAAGACATGGACCTTGGATAACAACCTTTGCGAAACCTCATAATGAACCTATGCATGCTCAACCTTTTCATAATAAACCCAAGGTTCCTGGGACGTAAACGATGACACTAGGATAGAGGACTTCCCTCCTGAGATCTTTAGTGAGTTCTCACCCTCTCTCTTTCTTTCCGTTACGTCTTCAATAGCGATGGCGTCGTTCGTGATTTTCATTGACCCGCCTACATGGGAGGTGCACTGCCCCGAGCATCGGTCCTACCACTTCAAGGGTCATTGCGAGGTGCGCGTTTTGCATACGTGGGACGCCCTTTGCTTTCCCAGTCTCCACTCTGGCTCGAATCTCAACTTCACCCTTGGCGACCCTGAGTCTTTGAGAGGACACGACCCCCGAGATGCAGCAGACCCCGTCATGCCCAACCTTCCTCGTCGGAGGCACGCGGATACTCCAGGTATGTTCCCTGTTCTCGATCAAGGCTGATCCTTCGGAGG
>JAMLFY010000247.1:0-48056 GCA_030441495.1 Dalbergia oliveri | reverse complement strand
AAAACAAAATGATGCAGAACTGCCAATCTAAATTCCTTGAGAATTGAATTGAATTCTTATGTTGTTTGAATGAACCAATAAATTAAAGAATTGAATTCAATTCCTTGATTTGAAATGTCTAAAAATGAATAAATTTAATTATTTTTACTATTTTATCCTTCATTAATAAGATAGGAATAAAATATTATATTCAAATAAGTTATTTTGGTATTTCATTTGTTGAAATTTAATTGCATACCAAATCACATCCCTTTGATCAATTTCAATTCTTAGTTTGATAAATTTCAATTCCCATGAGAATTAAATTCCTTCATTAGTTGCCTTCAAACATAATTCAATTCAATTCATTAATAGAATTGAATTGTAGAAGTTTCCAAACCGCATGTGATAGTCACATTTCCTTTAACAAAAATAAGGCCCGATAGAGAAATATAACCCCAAATCTTCTATCTTTCAAAATGCATCAGAAACCCACACCACTTGAACAACGAGTTCGTAACCTTCTCATAAAATTTAAACAATTTTTTTTAGAAAAAAAAGTAAACGAAGTCGTTCAAAATACAAACACATAATGCCAAAAAATTGAAGAAAAATATATAAAAAAAAAGCACCCAACTTTGAAAGCCAGAAGAAGAAGACGCCTGGCGGGCGCGAAAGAAGGAGGTGCTGGCAGCTCACAGGCGCGGCGGAGGTCGGCGAAGGCGGTGGAGTGTTGCGCTGACGACACTCAGAGTGACACAACGGTGATCAGCAATCGATCTTACAGGCGTTCACAATGAACCCCGCCACAGGCCATGCGAAGCAGAGGTCGGTAGCTTTGCATTGTAGTCTGAAGAACCCCGCGTCTGCCACCTTTGTTTTTAAGTTCAAGGTTTTAGAATGAGCTAATGCTCGATTTAGTCAATTATTTTATATTTATGAGTTATTTTAATTTATAATTTTTAAAATGAGTTAAATTTGTCCCTGATATTATAAAATGTAAGCCACATTAGTCTATTAACTCAAATTTTATTTAACATTCATCAATTAAATGATGATAGATAACTTTAAATGATACGTTACATATCATTTGCCTTTTAAAGTAGAATGAAGTTTAAAATAATTCATTTTGATATATAATATTGTATACAATAAATTATTTTATGATTTAAAATGAAAATTTAAATAATATATTTTGTGTAATTTTAGAGACCAAAATGAGTTATTTTAAACTCCATTATACTTTAAATAACCCAAGGTATATTAAGGTATCATTCAAGATTATCTATCATCATTTAATTGATGAAATATTAAATAAAAATGAGTTAAGGGGCTAAAATAACTCACATTTTGCAATGTCAAGGTTAAATTGACTCATTTTAAAAATTAGAGACTAAATGACTCATGAGTATAAAGTCAGGGACTAAAATTAGGATCATCTCATTTTAGAGCAGAGACTAGAAATTGAATGGAATAGGAGTTGGAACTTTCTTTGTTTAATTTTTAATTTGTTCCTTGAAATTTTTTAGATGGTTATTTTAAAAGTTTAATTTGTCCCTCTAAAATTTTTAAAATGATTATTTTAACTTTATATTTGTTCACTTAAATTTTTTTTTCACTGAAAAAATTGGTAGGAGTGTCAAATTTGGAGAGAATAATCTATTTTAAATATAGGCCACAGGATGAAAAATTTGTTCTTTATAATATTTTAGCCACACTTTTTTTACATTGCCATATAAGTGTGGCCACAAGGATTGTGAAATTAAGCCTACCCTTGCAAAAAAAGGTGGTCTTTGATAGTAATAGACCACACTTTTTAAACATTTATATACAAGCGTAACTAAATGGTACTACCAAAGCTCACATTTGCAAAAAGTGTGACCTTTATGCTAATAATAAGCCACACTTTTTAAACATTGTCATACAAGCGTAGCCAAAAGGTTATCTCAAAGCCCACCATTGTGAAAAGCATGGCCTTTACTAATAATAAGCCACACTTTTTACACGTTACCATCCATATAAACGTGGCCAAAAGGTGTTGCTAATACCCACCCTAAGAAAGTGTGGTCTTTGCTAGTTATAGGCCACCTTTTTTAAGCGTGGTCTAAAAAAGTGTGGCCATAGCCTATATTTGTTGTAGAATTCGTTGCTACGGAATTATTTGAGGTTTGTGATGGGTGTGAGTGTGGTTCTAATTTTGGGGTTGATAGGTGGGTGTAGGGTTAATAAGGGGGGGGAGTGCAGAGAGAGGGGGTGGAGTGAAGAGGAGGAAGAAGTGGGGGTGGTATACTTGGGGGAAGGGATGGAGATTTGGGCAGTTTTGACATTTTTATTAATTTTTTTTAATAAAACATTCATTATGGTCTCTCTATAATTTTAAGTTCTACAAATTGATTCTTAAAAATAAATCTCTCAACAAATTGGTCCTATGAAATTTCAAATTGGACAAAATTATCCTTACAAAATTGAATAATAAACCAAATTAGTCTATTTGATAAGCCTGTCAAAGGCTACTAACTTGTTTGACAATTTACTTTCATAGAAGACTAATTTAAGAGTTTTTATGGACTAATTTGTCCGATTATTTAAATTTGAAGAGATCAATTTGAGAGTTCTTTTTACAGGGACCAATTTGTCCTATATGAAATTTTATAAGGACCAAAATGGGTGTTTTGTCTAATTTTTTTGATATCATAAATTGGAAAATATCAAAAAGCGTGTAAGTGTAATAAATTTGAATTAATTAGGGGAGATGGGTGATATTTTAAAGGGTAAAATGCACTTACCTCCCTTGAGGTATCAAGAAATGACACTCCATCTCATTTGTTTAAAAAACCTACACTCCACCCTATTTCACTAAGGGTGTGTTTGATGTTTTCTTTTTATAATTAATTTTTTATAAATTATATACTAAATAATAAAAATAATTATGAAATAAATAACAAATTTAATTTCTATACATTGATTGTATAAAATAAAATATTTGCAATAATTGTTTACCAAATTTGACATTTTTTTAAAATTTATAATAGTTTATGGTTAATATTATTTTTTTACTGTCAATATATATAAACTAAATTCATAAATAAAATTAAGAATTATATTAAAAGTTACTAATAATTTCTTTTATTAAAAAATTATTAATAATAATTTTAAATAAATAAGATATAAAATTTAAATAAAAATTTATTGTAATATTAAAATATATAAATAAACATTAATTATTTTTAAAAATAAATAATATGTGGTAAATAATATTAGTAATAAAAAATATTAGTATAAAATATAATTATATGAATGAGATTCAAAATATTAAAAAATAATTTTTATAACTAAATAATTTAATTATCACAATTAATAGTTAGTTATCTAGTATGATTTGACACTATTTTAAACTTTTATTAGTTTGAAGTGTAAAATCTGATTTTACACTGTACACTAATTATAAAAATTTAATAAATTGTCAAATCATAGTTGATAGTTATCATTATATAACTCATTTATACTATTAATACATCAAAATTAAACTCATTAAAATAATAATTGTAAAACGAATCAATCAAATGTAAATTAAAAAGTAATCAATCAATAGAAATGCTTATTATTAATTTTTTAATTAAAATAATTGTTATTATATAATTCTTAATATTAGTTATGAATTTAGTTTCTATAATTGAATAGGATAAAATGATTTTGATTGTGAATCAATAAAAATTCAAAAAAATGTCAAATTCAATAAAAATTTATCTGACAATATTTTATTTTATGCTATAAGTGTAGAGGAATTAAATTTATTACTTATTGTATAATTAATTTTATTATTTAGTATATAATTTATAAAAAAATAAATCATAAAATAGAATGCAACAAACACACCCTTAATGAAATTGGGATAGAGTGTAGGTTTTTAAAACAAATGAAGTGGAGTGTCATTTCATGATATCTTAAGGGAGATTAGTGCATTTTATCCTATTTTAAAATCTGAAAGGAATAAGTGTAATTACGAAGAACTTTAGGGAGATCCTATAATTTATTTTTTTTATATTTTTTTAACATTATTAATCACCCACAATTGACTATTATTTAATAATTATTAATTATTCTCTATTTCCTCGTAAAAAAAATTATTATTTCCTCGTCAATGGAACTTTTCTATTCTTTGACTTGCAATTAATTGGGCACTGACTTCTATCTTATTTAATTCATATCCTTATGATATTTATATGCTCATGTTTTACTCAATGTAGCACACTGGAAACTACACAACTTGCTAGCTTCCCGTTTCTGCTTGAAATGGCCACAAATCACTCTGAATCCAATGGGGACCAAAATCCTCGCCAAATTAATCTTCCCTTGGACTTCTCTTCAATTAAGTCATTACCTGATTCCCATGCATGGCCTGAATCTAACGGTGAACAATTCATTGATGGAGCTGGATCATCCATACCCATCGTTGACCTCATGGATCCTAATGCAATAGAACACATTGGCCTAGCATGTGAGAATTGGGGTGCCTTCCAATTGAAGAACCATGGCATACCCTTGAGTGTTTTTGAAGAGCTTGAAGCAGAGACAAAGAGGCTCTTTGATCTCCCAGCTGAACAGAAGTTAAAGGCTCTTAGATCCCCCAGTTCCCCCACTGGATATGGCACTGCTTGGATATCACCTTTTTTCCAAAAGTCTATGTGGCAAGAAGGATTCACCATCGTGGGTTCTGCAGTTGATGATGCTAAAAAGATCTGGCCTGATGACTATAAACGGTTTTGGTGAGTACAAATATTTCGAATTCATGTACTTAATGCAATATGGGAATTCATATATGAGACATTCTTTGGAACCATTTTAAGCTTTAATCGTAATGAAAACCATTTCAATATATTGTTGGTTCAAGTTTAAATTTGAGAAGTGAATGCAAATAATTGATTTGAATTTTTAACTATTCATTCATGACCACATGCATGCATTAAACGAGTGCTTTAGTGTTTTGTTCTCTCTTAGAACCTATACAACTTGGTAATTAACTAGTTTTTTTTTTCCTCATTCACTGTATTTGATGAAGTACTTTAATTTTAGCCATCACCACTTGGTTAGAGTATACATATTACATGCATGCCATTGCACAAGAATCCTATTTTTTGGTAAGAAGAATCCTGTAATTTTTGGTGTATATAGCAGCATTCTTGGCTTTGAGGTGGCATCATAAAATGCTGGATCGGAAGAGGTGTAATATTGCATGTATAATGTGTTCTTGTGGGTGTCAGGTTCCTATTTAGACTGGTTGACAGCTGAGATTTTGTCGTTTTATATTATTGCTTGTGACCATGTAAGATCTGTTTAATTTGCTTCAACCAGGATGGGGTGTTGCCCTCTTTTCTTCTAAATATATATATATATATATATATATATATATATATATATATATATATAAATCCCGTTCTTTGGAGCTTGGACAAACTTTTACATTACGTATGCCAATTGTCTCACGGTGATTTATGTATAAACCAATTGTCTCATGGTTATTTATGTATACATAAGTGAAAAATTCACGTACATAATTGGCAATGAATTTCATTTTAAGGTACTGAAAGAATAAAAATGTTTTATTCAATTATCTAATCAAGTAATATCACGTTAGCAAATTTAATTAACTTTCATTTTCATTATCTGAAAAGTCATTCAAATAAAGAAATTTAATTCGATGGCAAAATATTCAATACATCAAAATTAAACTCATTAAAAATTGGGTAAATGTAATGATATGATAGATAGCTGTTAACACTGTCATTGATTCATGAGTTGAATACGTAAATTCTCTTATTATTTGTGCATGAATCATCAATAAGTGATGAATTGACACATAATTATGTATAAATTGTTGTACATAACCTTTTATTGCATAACATTTATTTTCTAAAATTTAACAAAACTGTGTGTGGCAGTGATGTGATCGAGAAATTCAAGGATCAAATGAGGGTATTAATAGAGAAACTAATACACTTGATATTCAAATTCTTGGGAATTTCTGAGGAAGAAAAGAATTGGGTTGGTTCAAACAACCACGCTGGAGCTGTTCAGCTGAATTCCTACCCTCCTTGTCCTGAGCCAGACCGAGCCTTGGGTATAGCCGCACACACAGACACTTCAATTTTCACTGTCCTTCACCAAAGCCTAAGCACTGGCCTCCAAGTGTTCAAGAAAGGTGCTGGGTGGGTCACTGTGCCCCTCGACCCTAGTGCCCTTGTAGTTAACACTGGTGATGTTCTACATATCTTGTCCAATGGAAGGCTCAATTCAGCACTACACAGAGTCATAGCAAACAAGAAACAGAGATACTCAATGGTTTATTTTTATAGGCCTATAATGGATAGTGTTGTTTCTCCTTTGGTTCATGACTCTGAGGCTCACTATCGTGGTTTGACTTTCAAGGAGTATGTTGGCATTAAGGACAAGCATTTGGGCAAATCACTATCTGTGATTAGTATTTAAGAGACTAATGTTGGTTTTTGGTTCTTTTTTGTGGTTCTTTTTTGGATGAAATAAAGCTACCCCACCTAGGGAAGTCATGTGGTGGGATGAACAGAAAAATAAATGTTCTTTTGAGAGAAAAAGTGATCTCATATACGAACTTTTCGGAGTAGATTTTGAGCATAAGAATATCTTGACTTGCTGCTGTTCAATATTAATTTCATATATGTGGATCGAATGGATATTAGTCTATGACACTATGTCTTTAAATCCAGCCTATCCAACTCTCCTACTTAATTTTATACATAGTGTTGTTTCTATCCTATTTCTTAATTAAGTGGTCGCAACTAAATTTTGCCTATTACAATTAACTAGTAGAGGACCCTCAAGTGTAAAATAGATGTGATATCCTCTAATGAATATCTCAACCATTATTGATCACATCATATTACAAATATGAGAAATTGATTTTCAATGGTGAAGAAGTTCACATAATTTGGTTATATGCAATCCACATGGATATGATAATTATACATTGACTTTTTTATTTGTTCTACGCTATAATTTTAATATACTAATTGTGTATTCATCATCTTTTTCACTTATAAAAATTCTCAACTTTGTGGATGAGATCATTGTAGACATTCAGTGCAACACATAATCATCCATTATTCATGAAAGGTAAATGCATTTTTTCTCTAGTTTAAGGTGGAATGAAAAATAAAAATACAAAAGCAAGCAAGAAAAGAAGGAAAAAAAATGACCTTGCCCTCATATGATTTTTAAAGTCTTAATTTTTTATATGAGTTTTTTTTTTTCTCGTGTTGATTATGTTGATTACTTTATTTGAATAAAATTTTAAAAAAATATACTTGTGTACTGTAGTATGATGTTGTTCTATCAAATTCTCAATGACATTTAAACAATTTAAAGGACAATGGTTAATTATTTTTTTAGGTAGACAATAAGTAATTACTCTTATTAATTCCCGTCGTAAAAAATTAGTTATTTATTAAGATGTTCCAATATCTATTATTTTTTTAGTTTTTTCATTACAAGATATAATACTCGTACAAACCAATTAAACCAAATATATATATATATATATATATATATATATATATATATATATATATATATATTATTGATAAAATGAGATAGTTAAAATATTATTAATAAATCAAAACAAAGTCAATTTTGCTGTGATGAAAAAAAGTCAAATTAAATAACATAACTAATATAACATTACTAATCAATGAAATATATTATTAATTAAGTGATAGAATTGATTTCAGACATTGAAATGATAATTTTTCAAAGAAAAAAACTAAATGGCATAATTTATATATAGATATAAAAACCAGTTGAATATATTAAGAGAAAGAATTAGTTTTAGTTGTTAAAGTATTATGAAGCATGACGATTTTTTTACATGGAAAAACTATTTATTTAAATTGAAAAAATTGGACAACATAAATTATATACATTGAGAATTCATGTTAAAGTGATAATTTTATTTAAAATATTATATATTTAAGCAAAAGAATTAGTTTTAGTTGTTAAAATATTATGAAGGGTGATAATTTTTTTTTTACATGGAAGAATGGTAGTTTTAAATTGGCAAAATTAGACCGTATAAATAGTACACATTTCATAATTCATTTTATTTATATTTAAAATATTGTATGTTAATTATTTTTATTTAACGTATTGTATAAATATTTTATATTTATATCCAATGCTCAAATTTCAGGTGATTTAAAATTTATTGAGAGAAAGAATTATTTTAGTTGTTAAAGTATTCTGAAGCATGACGATTTTTTTACATGGAAAAACGATATATTTAAATTGAAGAAATTGCACCATATAAATGATATACATTGAGAATTCATGTTAGTTATATTTAAAGTATTTTTTACTAATTATTTTTATTGAAAATATTATATATTTAAGCAAAAGAATTAGTTTTGGTTGATAAAATATTATGAAGGGTGATAATTTTTTTTTTACATGGAAGAATGGTAGTTTTAAATTGGCGAAATTAGACAGTATAAATAGTACACATTTCATAATTCATTTTATTTATATTTAAAATATTGTCTATTAATTATTTTTATTTAAAGTATTGTATAAATATTTTATATTTATATCCAATGCTCAATTTCAGGTGATTTAAAATTTAATTTCTCAAGAAATGTTACTGAACATAAGTTTCTAATATGTAATAGACGGCATTTAAAATTATTCTGTAGTATAATTATATTTATTTCTATAATACTATTTATTATAACTAGTGGCTTGCCAGGCACTCTGTGCCTATCAAGCCCCATTTTTAATTTGTTTGATATTAATATAGTTAAATAGGTTTATAAATAATATATATATATATATATATATATATATATATATATATAATTTTTAAATTAATATGTCGTTAAAGGTTTTCGTTAAATCTCTTTTAAAAGTAAAACACTTTATCAATTATATATTTCTTCATTGTTTTTTACTATGTTCATGGGTCTATCATTATTTGCCAAGTGTCATTCTCTTCTTTCTTGATCTCTTGAAAAATGGGGATAATGGGTGTGGGATTGAGAAATTAATAAATATGACGGTTACATTTTATAACTCTTTTGTATATTTTTTTTCTTTGTAGTTAGTTACTTATTAAATGATAATAATATTTAACATGGAAGAAATAAGACAAAAATGTGAAAATGCCTCAACCCTTTTATATAATAAATATATAGTATAGATTGATTTTACTATAGTCAAAGTTTCAATTTTAAATTATTTATTTTACAAACGCTGGATTTTGCAAGAATTATCTAGTACAAAAAGAAATTTCAATTCACAAACTATAGATGTCTATATAAACAGAAATTGCAAGAATTGTCTATGGAGTTTAAATTGAAATTCTTGCAAAATGCATATCTATTTTGCAAAATGCATGCAAAACGATGGGCATGACAATAAATAGATATGCATGCATTTTGCAAGAATTTCAATTCAAACTCCATGGACAATCAGAAATTTCAATGAAGAAGAGGAATAGAAGCCTACAAACAGAAATAAAGAAAAATAAAATAAAATCAAAACGATGTGAAGAAATCAAGCATGGTATTCAAATGAGAAGATGGAGGAATCGGATCTTCCCACTACTAAAGAGAGAATTGTGATCCCAATATTTGGTAGTGCTTCCGTGTGAACTGAGTAAATTAATTTTTAAGAGATGATGCATTGCTGAAAAAACAAAAAAAAAAAGAGAAGTTGAAGTATAGTCGAAAATAAAGCTAAACGGTAAGAAAAGAACAATAACACATAATTTACCTTTTCTTTTTTCAGCGAGTGGAATTTTCGGATTGAAATCAACAAATGCACCCAATAGGCAAAATCGCCCAAATCTCCACAAAAATCAAGTATTAAATCAACTACATCATTTTTATCTGTGTTGTGACCGTGTAACGTTTTTGCGTTGTCAATCTCCAATGGTTGTTTCATGAAGAAAAATAACGTAAGAAGTTAAGAGAGAGAGGAAGTGTCACATGGAATTGGAGTGGTGGCATTTGAATATTGTATTTAGATTCTTTTTTCAACTTTTAAACCATAAGAAACGGCTCTCATCGTGGTGTAGGAGTTGTAGGCATGTATGTGGGTGTAACCGCTTCGTGGTTGCTGATGACGTGGATATTAACTTATCATAATTTTTTTTATTTTACATGAATATCTTGATGTGGAAATCTAATTGCCCCATCCAAATATAATTGCCCAAATTGAATTTACATTTTAACCCCAATAGAAATTACTTGTTAAATTATTTGCAAGGGCAATAATGAAAACAAAAAGTTGGACACCAAATTACTTGTGATTCCCTTTATCAATTGTTATGGATTAGCATAGCAATAAATGCACCTGCAGTGAATTTGACTTTCCTCTATTAATTTTTTAGTTATTTCTATTATAAGACATAATACTATAAACCAATTAAGCAAAATATATTATTGATAAAATGATATAGTTAAAAACATTATAATTACCCAAAAGAAAGTCAATTTTGACAAGATAATAAAGAAAGTCAAATTAAATAACATAACTAATATAAAAAATTTAATCAATTAAATATATTATTAGTGAAGTGAAAGAATTGATTTCAGACATTGAAATGATAATTTTTAAAAAACTAAATGGCATAATTCATATATAGGGTTAAAAAACAGTTGAATATATTAAGAGAAAGAATTAGTTTTAGTTGTTAAAGTATTATGAAGCATGACGATTTTTTTACATGGAAAAATGATATATTTAAATTGAAGAAATTGGACCATATAAATGATATAAATTGAGAATTCATGTTATTTATATTTAAAATATTTTGTACTGATTATTTTTATTTAAAATGTTTTATATTTAAGCAAAAGATTTAGTTTTAGTTGTTAAAATATTATGAAGGGTGATAATTTTTTCACATGGAAGAATGATAGTTTTAATTTGAAGAAATTAGACCTATAAATAGTACTCATTTTGATAATTCATTTTATTTATATTTAAAATATTTTATATTAATTATTTTTATTTAAAGTGTTGTATAAATATTTTATATTTATATCCAATGCTCAATTTCAGGTGATTTAAAATTTAATTTCTCAAGAATTTTACTGACCATAAAGTTTCTCATCATATGTAATAGATGGCATTTAAAATTATTATGTAATATATATATATATATATATATATATATATATTATAATTACATATCGATAAATGCACCTGCAGTGAATTTGACTGTACTCTATTAATTTTTTAGTTATTTATATTATATGACATAATACTCCTATAAACCAATTAAGCAAAATATCTTATTGATAAAATTATATAATTAAAAATATTATAAATAAAGCAAAAGAAAGTCAATTTTGACATGATTAAAAAATGTCAAATTAAATAACATAACTAATATAAAAATATTAATCAATTAAATATATTATTAGTTAAGTGAAAGAATTGATTTCAGACTTTGAAATGATAATTTTAAAAAAGATGCATGGCATAATTCATATATAGGAATAACAACCAATTAAATATGTTCTTATGTCACGATTTAGGAACGTGGGCATGTGAGGCGGTTAGGTCCCTATGTAAGTCTCTTAGGTAACATGATTTACTGAATCTATAGATTTATGTGATTTTCATATTTAAAATATAATTTTCGTCTAAACCATTATATATTTCTCTATTTAAAACGTAATATTAAAATTCATAGAACTGAAAATTTTTAACATATATAATCATGAATTTATCCTGATTAAATTCAACATGAGCTATATCAATTCATGAAAACATAAATTATCTCATCTATGATCCTAGCCACAAATTGAAAATCGATTTAAATCTTGAAATATAAAATAAGTTCATGACCAATTTGTTGCATAAGCTTAATCATATTTTGCATTTCAAATCCATATTTAAATTCTAAAAACACAAAGGGATGAACATAAGTCCTAAAAATAAATACATAATCTTAATATGGAATGTATGGTTTGGATCCTACCTATAACTACTTGGAGCGCTCTAATCTAACATAAACCTAAACCAAGCCTTACTACAACATAAAGCTCACCACTAGAACAACTACATACTATCTAACTGGAGCTTACTATAACTTGCTTTGCAACTGTAACTATAAGGCAAAAGGAAGATGAGTGAGTCAGGAGACTCAGTGAGTGATTCTTACCCACCACTTACATGGGACAACCAATAGGATATATATAATATACATGCATCAAGTAAAAATCATTTTAATATCTACATGCATAATTACATAGGAAAATATTTATGAATAAATGATGCAGGATTTACTAGAGAAACAGAAATCTCTAAACATGGTAAGTATGTACATAATAATAGTAATAATTACTTTGATATCTAAACTTTGAAAGAGCACCTAACAAGGTCCCAAAGGATGAATATCTAACTAGGTTTCATTATCTGAATACACTGAAGGGATGAGATTGTCCTCTAACAGATAACTTGGTACCAATGCTAACAATCTTACAATCATTAATTTACTATCTATTTCTCTATAGTTACCATCTAAAATTAGTTTGCACAGAAATCAAATAAATCTAGAAACTCTTAAAACTCTGAAAGCTCTGTATTCATATAATTCTAACAATCTAACTATAACATAACTATGCTTATCAAATCATGTCCAATAGATTACCAGCTTAAAGACATAGTGGTATCAGAAACCCACATAACATGTATCTGACATTTGTTATGAATCATACTTGATTCAATTTTTTCAATTACATAAAACTGAAATTCGAAAATCCTATTTCAAGTTGACATAAATTCATGAACTTGGAAATTCATAAATTGTAATATCATGTCTGACAACATAGATGAATCGTGCTCAATTCAACACTATTTTAAATAAAACATTGCTGGGTTTCTAGAAGCATAATATGAGATTTCAAAACCTTGAAACTAGAGTTATTTCATTAACCCATTTTTCATGTCTAACAATTTGGGCAAACTTGCTAAATCATATCCTTCTCAATAAATCCTTTCATAAGTATATACAACATTTTAATGATATACAACATACCAATCATGGTCCCATGGTTTTTCTAAAAGTATAATTTTCATGCTATAATCAAAATCATAATTCGCTAGACATGGCATGACGTGCAAAATTGTATCTATATCATATTTTCATTTATAAATTCATGTTTAGCAATCATAACACTCAAAACATATTCATAATGACAAAAATAAGGTCATGAGTTTAAATCCATTCACCTTGGTAGGTTGGGTGAGAGGTATCATGACTAACTTGACCTTGGAAACTGAGAATGGCACTAACAACTGCCATAGAATAGGATAGACACATGAATAAACTATGAGCTTACTAGAATAACTCTATGAATATTGGGGAAGTACCCAGACTTGACAATAACTAAGAACAACAATGACCTAACAAACGAAGAGGAAGAAGAGGGAAGAAACCTAAACCATTGAACAATCCTTATTTTGAAGCTTGGAGGAGGTAGGATTCAGAGAGTATGAGTGAGATGGTGGAAGATGGAGGAAAGGTTAGGGTTTTGCATTTTTGAGGGAAAAACATGTTAGAGGAGGATTTATATAGGGTTTGGGTGTCACTTAACAAAACTACATGGACCTATTCTATATCAGAGGCACCACTATGGCAATTGACAAAAACAATCATGGTGACACACACACACTTGACTATTATAGCGGTCTTCAGAGACCGCGACACCACTAGACAAATAACTTGACCACTATAGCAGTCTATTATTGTTACAGTGGTCCTTTCCTTGCCCACCACGCTAAAGCAATCTCAGGAGATGCATGTTCTGCATTTATACCGCTTTCATGCATCCGAGGTCTTCTTGACAGCCCGGGTGGATCTAGCCAGATCCTAAGACTGAATTAGACTTGTCTAGGGACATATGGACCTGAGGTATCACATACTTCCCCATTAAAAGATTTGGTCCCCAAATCCAAACTTGCCTATCATAAGGATTGAATAGATAGGATACTTGAACTCATTACTCTACCAGGATATGCATACATAGTTAGAACATGTTGACATGCTATACTTGTTGTATATTTAATAAATTGGGAGGCAATGTCATCCTAAAGGCCACTGTTCCATTACTATGGCTAAGTATGCCATTTGCATATTTGGACGACTTTGCACTGAGGCAATGAAAGGCATTTATCATGACACTTACATTGGGCGGTTCCACCTCCAAGGGTTGTCCTTTTCATAGCACAAGTCATGGGTGGATAGCCATGCTTCCTGACCTCGTGTGCTTGTGAGCTATTGAGGATAGAGGGTGTTAAGTGTCAACTTTTATCCTTCTTCGTCTCCCTCTCATTGCATCTGACATAGTTTGATGTCATGGGACTTAGAGTCCTCATTTTCTGAACTTCCTTACTCTATATGAGTGTTATACATGAAATCAAAACTAATCTATTCGTACACATAGAAAATACGAACAATGAACATGGCGTTCAAAATCATCATTCTTAACTAGCATGTTTCAATAATCCACATCATGCTAAATGACCACATGCCTATACTTCTAGCATGCATAAGTGTAATGCCCAATGACGAGGACAGTGAGTGATCGCCCAAGAAGGCACTGACAAGGAGCGGCTCCTGGCAAGGCTTCTAAGCACATGGGTACATGAATGAACTGATTACACACTAGAATGAGAGAGATCCTAGGCTTATAGGTATGGGACTATACAGTTGAGGATAGGTTATATGAATTGAATGGTACTACTTATGGTAACAAAGATGCATTTTCTTTTGGAGCCCATTACGAAAGATCTCCATGGTTAAGTATGCTTGACTTGGAGCAATTTTGGGATAGATAACCTCCTGAAAAGTTTTCTTAGGAAACATGTGAGAGAGGACAAAGCAAGCTGAAAAGACCCACGTTAGTTTGTGGGGACAGTCGTCAATCCATAAAGCAGGAGGGGATGTTACAAATGGAATCATAGCTTGCACCTCTTCCAGGACGATGTGGTTCAGGGACGAACCAGCGAAGCTGGTGGGCATGTAACGCCTAGTACGAGGGCAGGAGTGATCACCCAAGAAGGCATGGACAAGGAGAGGCTCCTGCAAGGCCTCTAAGCGAAGGGGTATATGAATGAACCGATTACACACCAGAATTAGAAGGATCTTGAGATTGTTTATGTATGGGACTATATAGTTAGGGATGGCTTATATGAACTGACTGGTACTACCTATGCCAACAAAGACGCATATTCTTTTCGGTAGCCCATTACGAAAATCTCCAAGTCAAGCGTGTTGGTTTGTGGGGACAGTTGTCAATCCATAAAGCAACAGGGATGTTACAAATGGTATCAAAGCCTGCACCTCTCCCAGGACGTGTAGTTTGGGATGAACCAAGCGGAAGCGATGGACATGTAACGCCTGTAACAAGGGCAAGAGTGATCGCCCAAGAAGGCATGAACAAGGAGCGGCTCCTGCAAGGCCTCTAAGTGAAGGGGTACATGAATGAACCGATTACACACCAGAATGAGAGAGATCCTGAAACTATATAGGTATTGGACTATACAGTTGAGGATAACTTATATGAATTGACTGGTACTACCTATGCCAACAAAGATGCATCTTCTTTTTGATAGCCCATTACGATAGAACTCCATGGTTAAGTGTGCTTGACTTGGAGCAATTTTTGGATGGGTGACCTTCTAGGAAGTTTTCTCAGGAAGCGTGTGAGTGAGGACAAAACATGTTGAAGACTCGTATTGTTTTATGAGGACAGTTGTCAATCCATAAAGCAGGAGGGGATGTTATAATAAGTACAACACATCGCATCAATACTCACCAATCATGTTGAACATACTTTTTGACAAAGCCATATCAATCAAGCGTTTAAAATGTGATCTCAAATAAGAAAACCACTTCATGTGATTAGCTAGCTTTTCACATGCATAAAATAAAGAGAATGTCCAACGAAACTTAGGGGTTCTAGGGGAAACGTAACACTCTAATTTTCTTTTAGTCATAATTATGTGTTAATTAGAGTTGATTGAGTTTAATTAGGAATTAATTTTCTTAATTAATTAGATAATGAATAATTAAATATTTTTTATTTAATTTAGTCTCTTAGCAGTTTGAGTGCATGTTTATTTTCTGTTGAATTATTTAAAAGTTAAGAACTAGAGTATTTTAAAATTTAGGACTCCCTCCAATCTAAAATTTCAAATTTCTTCCCAAAAGCTTAAAGTTTCAAGATACCCAATATCATGTAAATTATTTAAATTCATGGTGCAAAGAAATGTTATTTTATTTGTTGTCTTGAAATTATTTCATCATTTCATAAGAATGTGAGCAAATTACACCATCTCTTAACCCCCACCTAATATTCACACTTCATATTTTTTTCTTCATCTTCTTCCTCACCTTGACTTCTATCTACACCTACCATCACCATGAACCTTTAACCCCTTTTTCCCTAACACCTCCTTAACATCCAAATATTAAACCCTAACCACCATTGGAGAAAAAAGCCCTTCCATTCCCCCATTATAGCTAATCTGCTTGGGCTTTTCAAGTTGAAGGGAGGAGATTTTCGGCCTCATTTTCATCTCAAGCTCCCAAACATTGCTTTGCTTGGACTCCTTCAAGTTGGTAAGGAGTTGTTTGTGAAAACCTTCCATTTTTGTGTTATTAAGCTTTAAATTTTGTTTGTTTAGTGTCGTATTGATGCTAGAAAAATCAGTCTTAAAATAAGGTGTTAAGGATGGGGTTTTGTGTTCTTTGATGGGGATTGATAATAAATGAGGATTTGAGCGTGTTCTTTTTTCTAATCTCGAATTTATGGTGTTAATAGGTATTTGGGAGTTGTTTTGCTTGTTCATGTGGGCGATAATGTTTAAATAAGGTTTGAGACTCATAGATATCAATCTATGGTTGCTAGAATTCATGCCAAGAGCCATTTTTACCTTTGTTTTTCTGTTTTCTACTGCAATTGGAATTTGGGTTTGATAGGGACAAAATGGCTGAAAATATGAAGGTTATATATTGGTTTTGGTTGACACAAGGTAGAAAAAACTTTATCTCTTTTTTCTTGTGTTTCTTGAATAATTTCCAGGACATTTCTAGCCATTTGGAGTCCTATATTAAAATGTGAGATTTGAAGGCTGTTTTTATGAGAAAAATGATGTATGAGAGTGGGAATTAGGTATTAAAATATAGGAATTTAATTATGGGTTATGGTTCCTTGAATATGTGCTTTAGAGTTGTGTTCTTTTCATGATATTTGGAAATTAAGCGCTGGAAAGTTTTCCAGCAACTATAGTTCAATGATAGGTGATGTTTTGTGATTCTAGATGAGGAGTTTCAATTAATTTTGTGTACTCTAGTTATTAGGTGTTTGAATGCATTCTTTTGGTTATGAAATGTTTAATACAATGGTGATAGATTGCTGAAATTTTTTCAGCATGTTGTTCCTCTCATAAAATGACAATTTGGACTTAGTTTCTTGCATCCTTGACTTTGGTTTTGTGTAAAAGTGTTATGGCGTAATGAAAATGCATTTGGATTGAGAATTTAGAGCCTTTGAACTATTTTATTTGAATTAAAAGATAAAAATTCTGGTTTGAGATTGGATATATTGGCCTAAATGTGATATTATCTTGATGTTGTGAGTTTGGAATATTAATATATGGTTGGTGTTAGAAATGTTATTCTTGATTCTATTACTTGGAATATGTGACTAGATGAATGCTAGCTAGGCCCGGTTCCTTTTCCAACAATTAGTTTAGACCCGCTTATGTTTATGTATTGAGTTCTCAAACTGAAATGTTAAATCGTTGGAAATTATATGATTAGAGTATGCGCATGGGGAGCATCTTACGAGCCACATGACATAGCCTAACTCATTCTAATTTGAAGTGTGAATTGGAATATTAGCCTGAGTTAGGATTATGTTCCATAGGCCTTAGAATACAAACTGAAGTATGTTGAGTAGAAACTCTAACCTTTGTCATTGACATGTAGAAAGGTTGTGCTTATGTCTCTTCATGACTTATGAGATGTTCCATTATGTATATTGAGTGGTAATTCTAAGCTTGTCATTTAAATGCATAAAAGTTGTGCTTATGCCTCTTAATAACTTATAAGATGTTCCATTATGTATGTTGAGTAGTAATTCTAAGCTTGCCATTTAAATGCATAAAGGTTATGCTTACATCTCTGATATATTTATGAGACTTTTCCATTATTTTGCCAAATAAGATGTAAGGAAGTTAAATTTAAAGTTAAGTGAAATTCCCCCTATATCCCCATTTAAATCTAACGACGGCTAGTTAGGTTGGACTCATCCTAGGCGATGGGTGATTTGGAACATAGGCCATAGTTAAATCGCCAGGGTGGTGATGTGGTTGGTCAAGGCGACATATGAGAGGGTGACATGTTTAAGGAACTAAAATTTAAATAAATTAAAGTGCTAAAGATGTGGGATGTCTTGTTTCATTACATTTGCATACATGCCTTATTTTGTATGTTTTTTACAATGCTACTTACGTCATGCATTCTATCTTACTCTCTTAACCAAGAGATTTTCCTAAGTTTAAAATATGTGTCACTTCGAAATTCTAATGTATGAACTAATTAAATGAACTAAAGCATGCTTAGTTATTTTATAATTAAACCGAAGTGACTAGAGATGACAATGAACATTAGAATTGATTTTATTTAATTACTGAGATTCTTTTGGATTCTCACTCCTTTTTCTTTTTTCATGTCGTCTTCAAATGAGTCACAACCAGGATGTTGGAGTCTTTTGATTTCTTGATCTTGGAGCTAGCCCATGCTTAAAGATTTCTTTTTCATATTTTGTATATCTCTTGAGCATGTAGAAAATTGATCTTCATTTATGTTTTCTTTATTTTGAGATTTCTATACCTTATAGATGAATGTATTTGAGATTGGACCTTATTACCCACGCTTGGCTAGGATTTATTTATGTTATGTTTCATGTGGTTTGTACTAAGTGTGGTTGTCCTTCATGGACCCATGCTCTTTTATGATATATTAGTACTGGATTATAATATGATTGGTGACATGTATTATTAAATGTTTATGATATCCAAGATTTGTTCTGTTATGTGTTTATTATTATGGGAATGTAATTTCACTCATAGTTGCATTAGTTTTAATTATGCATTGACGAATTAGGCTGCCCTTTTTAGTTTTTTTTTAAAATTATTCTCTATTTTCCGAAAGTATTTTCGAGTAAATGAAACATACGAAATCAAAATGTAAGAAATCAAATAATTAGCCAATTATGACATACACATTAGAGATTAATAATTAAGGTGTTACACTTTGGTTTCAAAGCAGGTCAATCTTGATAGAGCTTGAGGATTAAACTGGCTATGCTTCCTAAAGCATAGAACGATAGAAATGTCATGCTTTGAGCCTTGTATGTATGGCAAGTTATAGGATTTAGAGATGAATGATCGTTTTGTGTGTGTTTTATGATTACTAGTTCACATAGCATGAGTATTAAGCTTGATCACCTCAATATTTATTGTTTTATGTACTTAGTAATTAATGGCACTAAGTAAGTGTATTAGATACCATTTTGATGATAATTGGTGAACTCAAAGGGAGCCGAGAACACCATTTCAAGACTTGATATAAGCTATGTGTAACTCAGCTATGGCTACACAGGAAGTAGAGAGATCGAGGAATGAATTGAAGGCATAATAGAACTTCGGTATCCTAAGGAGAAAGTTCAAGGTCCAACAACAAAGAAGACCTTTCCAAGCTTGTGGCCAAAGGGTAAGCAACCCTGGAGACTCCGAGAATCTTCAATGCCCACTTTTGAAGACAAGTGCCTAGAATGTGGTAGGAATCATAGATGTCGCATATGCATGTATGGCAAAGGCTTATGCTATAGGTGTGCAAAGCATGGTCATGTGGTTCATGAATGTAATGTGAAGAACCCCCAACTTCCCATCCATACTCCCTAGGTAAAGGAAGATGCCCTGTCCCTTATGTGAAGTTGCCATTATGCCTGATGATCTTGTACATGGTAATGACAAGGAGCATGGTAAAGTTCCAATTATGTTGCTTGACTTTGGTTCATCCCCTTTCTTTTCATTCCCTTTGACTATAAGAATCCCTTGCATATGTCTCTATTTGGCTTTCGTTGGCTGATTGCTTCCACTTTCATTGCTAAGTAAGTCTAATGTAAATGTTGTTGTTTTTATGTTCCCTTATGCGTTGTATGACCATTCCTTTCTATTCCATCAATTTATTTGTAATTGGTTTTAGTAGCAATTCAGCACTTATTTGGATTTAAGTTAACTGTATTGCCATATTACCCTTTTGAAGCTAACACATATTCTTTTTGAACTTTTAGACTAACTATGTTTGTCACCCTTTTTCAAAATTCTTAAGAGCAAATTGCCTTTTTACTCTCAAGTTATCACCTTGTGCAAGTTATGTGCCTTGAATTTTACCCCGTCTATAAACCCATGTCTAGTTGAGGAATGCTCTTAGGTATAATTCATTCATCAGGGAACTTCATATTACTTGTCTTTGTGATGAGTTTGCCTTCTGTCTTTTGATTTTGACCTATCATGCCTATTTAATTCGTTCACCCCTTTCGAGTGTTGTCAATCTTGATTATGGTAAGTTGTGTAAACCCCGAGGAAAAGCCACCAATGTTAGTTAACCTTTCTAAATCCTAGGGTGAGTCGAGCCAAATCATTTGTTGAAAGGCCTATTCTTGACATTGTCAAGCTTTCACTTGTCTCTTGTATGCCCTTCGAGTATGAAATTCAAACCCCAATTCTAGTATTTTGTCCAAGCAAGAGTAAGTATATCTGGTGATGAGACGAGATGATGCTTCTAGCAAGCATGAACCGAGAGGGAATGTGAAGGAACAACATGCAAACTGGAGTTCGTGAACGCAACAATGATGGTTTCATTGTGTGTATGTTGTGAATTTCAAGGATGAAATTCTTTTTAAGGAAGAGAGAAATATAATGCTTCAATTTTCTTTTAGTCATAATTATGTGTTAATTAGAGTTGATTGAGTTTAATTAGGGATTGATTTCCTTAATTAATTAAATAATGAATAATTAAATATTTTTTATTTAATTAGTCTCTTAGCAGTTTGAGTGCATGTTTATGTTAGTTATTGTATTGAATTATGTAAAAGTTAAGGACTAGAGTATTTTAAAATTTAGGACTCCCTCCAATTTAAAATTTCAAATTCCTTCTTGAAAGCTTAAAGTTTCAAAACACCCAATATCATGTAAATTATTTGAATTCATGGTGCAAAGAAATGTTATTTTTATTTGTTGTCTTGAAATTATTTTGTTCATTTCATGAGAACATGAACGAATTATACTAGTACACCCTAACCTTAACCTAATACCTACATTATCCTTAATGGAACAAAACAAAAATGCAACCTTATCCCCCTTTGAAGCACCAGCCACCTCCCTCTGATTCTTCCCCACTTTACAATTTTTATTCATCTTCTTCCTTAGCTTCACTTCCACCCACACCCATACCCACCATCACCATGAACCTCTAAACCTTTTTCCCCAACACCTCCCTAACATCCAAACATTAAATCCTAACCACCATTCCCTTCTCCCATTAAAGTTGCCGCCGGAGGTTCTCAAGCTCAAGAGAAGACATTTTTGGCCTCCTTTTCACCTTCTCAAGCTCACAACCATTTCTTTTTGTTGTTATGAATTTTTGGGTTCGGCTAAGTTAAGAAAATAAACAAAGCCAAGAGCACAAACTCACTTTTTGATCCCAAAGTGCAAGCAATTGCACCAAGGAGAAGAATATACTTCTTGGTTATGAGTTCTCCAACTACTTTAGAGAAACAACTTTTGGACAAAGGCAAGTGTGGAATGATAATGGATTTCATTGATGAACAAAAGTAAATACAACAACTTCACATAAAAGCATCACAATAAAATATGTAGGAGAAAACTACATCTAAACCAAACTAAAACTAGGAAAAAGGAAGGAAAAGGATAAGATAAAATGTAAAATGTTATGTTGATTCTTCTTTTTCACTTTCTTGAGGCCTTTTATAATCATGAAGACAGTTTTTCAACTTTAACACATGTTAATCTGAATAAAACTACCCCCAAATGCTTGGTAACCATTCCACACTGATTGGTAATGCTCTACAGCTAACTGCATGAACCGTGACCATCTCCCATAATTTTAATTGCTTGTCACGTTCGAACGCATGGCCAATATACACTGAACTGCCTCTTCTTATTTGACACATAAACATCCCCCAATTGCAATAACTTCCTCATTCTCACGACTCACAAAACATGGCAGCAAACCGTGTGAATAGTTAATGTGTAATAACCACTTCCTTTACATGGCCTAATTACCGCACACAATCATGGGTCTCAGTTACCTATTTTTTAGTGATAACACTTTCCTTGGACTCTTTTAAGTTGGTAAGGGGTTGTTTGTGAAAACCTTCCTTTTTTGTGTGTTATTGGGCTTTAAAATTTGTTTGTTTGGTGTTGTATTGATGCTGGAAAAATCAGTCCAAAAATGAGGTGTTAATAGTGGGGTTTTGTGTTCTTTGATGGGGACTGATGATAAATGAGGATTTGAGCTTGTCTTCTTCATTATTAATCTCAGATTTATGGTGTTAATGGGACTTTGGGAGTTGTTTTGCTTGTTAATGTGGGTGATAATATTTAAATAAGGTTTGAGACTCATAGATATCAATCTTTAGTTGCTAGAATTCATGCCAAGAGTCATTTTTACCTCCATTTTTCTATTTTCATCTCCTTGCAATTCTAGTTTGAGAGGGACAAAAATGGTGAAAACATGAAGGATATATATTGGTTTTGATTGACATAAGTGCAGAATTTTTTTTTTTATCTCTTTAGCCTTATGTTTCTTGAATAATTACTAGCACATTTCTAACTACTTAGGGCTGCTATATGCGCTGAAATACTTGGGTTTGAGGGCTATTTTTATGAAAAAAATGATGTATGAAGGTGGGAATTGGATATTAAAGTGTAGGAATTTGATTATAGGTTGTGGTTCCTTGAATATAAGCCTAAGATTTATGTTCTTTTCATGATTTGGAGAACTAAGTGCTGAAAAATTTTCCAGAAACTATAGTTCAATGGTAGGTGATGTTTTGTGATTCTAGATGAGGAGTCTTGCTTAATTTTGAGTACTCTAGTTATTGGGTGTTTGAATGTATTGCTTTGGTTATGAAATATTTAATAAAATGGTGATAGATTGCTTAAATTTTTTCAGCATGTTGTTTCTCTCATAAAATGGCAATTTGGACTTGGTTTCTTGCATCCTTGACTTTGGTTTTATGTACAAGTGTTAGGGTGTAATGAAAATACATTTGAATTGAGAATTTGGTGCCTTTGAATTACTTTATTTGAATTGAAAGATAAAAATTATGGTTTGAGATTGGACATATTGGCCTAAATGTGATATTATCTTGATGTTTGAGTTCAGAATATTTATATGTAGATGGCGTTAGAAATGTTATTGTTGATTCTATTACTAGAATATGTGATTGGATGAACGCTAGCTAGGTTTGGTCCCTTTTCTGCAATTGGTTTAGGCTCATTTATGTTTATGCATTGTGTTCTCAAATTGAAATGTTAAATCAATGGAAATTGTATGGTTAGAGTATACGCATGAGGAGCATCTCACGGGCTACGTGACATAACATAACTCATTCTAACATGAAGTGTGAATTGGAATGTTAGGATGAGTTAGGATTATGTTCCATAGGTCTTGGAATACAAACCGAAGCATGTTGAGTAGAAATTCTAAGCTTTTTCATTGAAATGCATAAAGATTATGCTTATGTCTCAATGACTTATGAGATATTCCATTATGTATGTTGAGTGGTAATTCCAAGTTCGTCATTTAAATACATAAAGGTTGTGCTTATATCTCTTAATGACTTATGAGATGTTTGATGAAGGATGTCGCTACCTCCTCAAATTAGAATTATTTTGTATGCTAAGTTGCACCAAAATGTAGTAAATGACACAACCTAGGTCATCTTTTAAGGAGACTATGTCACTTAGTTGGAAAAATTAGGGGTTTGGAGAACTAAGTTGAGATAAGTAAAATTAACTGAGAAAATTCAATAATTAAAGGTACTAGTGTAAGCTATTCCTAGGATTAGAACTAGTTATCACAAACTAAATATTAAACAAATTAGTGGCTACTAGTAATAAATTACTGCAATTTTGCTAGTAATCAATCGACCTCTAGGATTTGACCAATGAAAATAACTAACAAAAGGGATCCCAATTTAATTAGAAATCACATTGATTTAAAGTACCAATTGTTATAGCCCAATCACCAATTGGAAGGTTAATTCCAATATTCTCTTTCAAATATAAACTAATTGATCAATCAATTTATGCCCTTAGGATTTCCCTAAATGACAATTGCCAATTTATTTATTCCAATAAAAATTTAACAATTTAAACAATAATTATAAGAATAGAAACTAAAAAATATTAAGAAAACTAATGCATTTAATATAAAAAGGAGGTCTCAAACATCATCCAAATCTATTTGGAAACCCTTACACTAGTAAGGAGATCTACTCTTCCATCTCTCGAGTATTATAACAATGAATTAAAAAGGGCACTGAAAATAATAGCAATAATCATTGCCATAATCTCCAAGAACAAAGCTAATTCACTAATGGAATCCCTAGAGAGAAGAATATAGGAGAAGGAAGAATAATGCATGTGGATGAACACACAATCATGTAACTCTTTAAAATACAATTGCAATTATTTACACAACCGATATTAGAGAGAGAAAATAATTAGGAAGGAGAAACTAACCACAAATTACAATAAAAAACTTGAAGAACAATCTTAATCTTCAGTTGTCCTTGTACACGATAAAGGGATTACTCCTCCATAGGGGAGGATCACAATCATTGTCAAGGAAGAGCACAAATTACAATCCCAAATGGGAGCCAAAACAAGGATTGGAAGCTCCCAAAACGAGAAAGTAGAGAGAGAAGAGATAGAGTAGAGAGAAAAGTGCTTGACACTAAAATAAAATAATGAGTCAAAAAGTATGTTAAAAGTTAGTGCTAATCCTATTTATATTGTACTAAAAAATAAGCCAAGCGGGGCCCAAAATTAGACCAAAATTTAGTTTTCAAACACCGTCGCATGAGCACTGGCGCTAAATGAGCGCGACATGTTCAGGAATGAGTTACGCTTTTAAACTCCATTTTTGAGTGCTGTTGAGAGCTACGTCGCTGGCAGAATGGCGTCTTCCCATATTTGGTTAGTTTTAGCCCCATAAACATCTGAATTTATCCTTGGCACTAAAAATAGCGATTGTAGCCCTTTGAATAAACTTTCCAACACTGGAAGAATCATCTAAATCAAACTATAACTCTAGATATTGATAAAATACCAATGAGGGTCAAACTAGACAGCATTAGAACATCATTAACCTTTAATCTTGCAACTCGATTTTCACTAAGATTCTTAGAATTGGATTTTGAGCTAAACATCAAAGTTTTAAAGAAATTCTTAGGCTTTCCAAAACATCATTATTTGTCTCAATCTGATTCTTGTAGAGTGAGATACATATTTTCCATTATAATATTTTCTGCAAATGTGCTCAAATGAGCTCAAGAATTCTTCTATTTAACTCCAAAATTGATTGTTGCTACATGCTCATGCACCTCTATGATTTTCATACACCAACATTGAGAAGTCCTTGTAACAAAATTATGCTCACAAGGAAGATTAAAAGCACAGGAAGCTCCAAAACATATTTATTTATTAAAATGGTGCAAATAATCATGATTATACTCAACGATAACCAATGAGGAATAAATACAAATCAACCAAATGTCAACCAATTAAACACATAAATGATGGAATATGTCTAGAGTTATATAGGAAAAGGGTGTGTGAATGCAACCTATCAATGTTCCATTATGTATGTTGAGTGGTAATTCTAAGTTTGTTATTTAAATGTATAAAGGTTGTGCATATGTCTCCAATATATTTATAACACTTTTCCATTATGTTGCCAAATAATATGCAAGGAAATTAAATTTAAAGTTAAGTGAAGTTCCCCTCTATCCCCATTTAAAACTAGCAATGGCTAGTTAAGTTGAGCTCATTCTAGGTGACATGTGATTTTGAGTATAGACGATAGTAAAATTGCCTGGTAGTGACATGGTTGGTCAAGGAGACATGAGAGAGGATGGCAAGTTCCCCCTCTATCCCCCATTTAAATCTAGTGGTAGCTAGTTAGGTTAGGCTTATTCTAGGCCATAAGTGATTTGGAGTATAAGCGACAGTTAAGTCACTAGGGTGATGATGTGGTTGGTCAAGCAGACATGAGAGAGGGTGACATGTTTAAGGAACTAAAATTTAAGTAAATTAAAGTCCTAAAGATGTGGGATGACTTGTTTCATTACATTTGTATACATGCCTTATTTTGTATGTTTTTTATGATGCTTGTTATGTCATGCATTCTATCTTACTGCTCCTTAACCAAGAGATTTTCCTTTGTCCTAAAATATGTGTCACTTCAAAATTCTATTGTATGAACTAATTAAATGAACTAAAGCATGCTCATTTATTTTATGATTAAACCAAAGTGATTGGAGATGACAATGATGACAATTGAACTCTTTTTATTTAATTACTAAAGGCCTATTTGGTTTGAGTATTCAGTTTTCAGTTTTTATTTTCCGTTTTTCAGTTTTTAGGATTTTGTGAAATAAATACTGAAAACTAGAAATGAAAACTGAAAACTAAAATTTGAGTTTCAGGTATTTCCTTCATAAAATCTGGAAAATTGGAAAACTGAAACTGGAAACTCAAACTAAATAGTGCCTAAGATTCCTTTGGATTCTCATCCCTTTTTCTTTTTCCATGTCATCTTCAAAGTGTCAGTGTACCGGATGCTGGAGTCCCTTGAGTTCTTGATCTTGGAGCTAGCCCATGCTGAGAGACTTAATTATTATCTTATGCATATTTTGTATGTCTCTTTTCCTTATTTTTAAATTTCTATACCTTATGGATGACTATATGTGAGATTGGGCCTTAGTACTTGCCCGGCTAAGATTTATTTATGTTATGTTTCATGTGGTTTGTACTAGGTGTGGTTGTCCTTCATGGACCCATGCTCTTCTATGATATTATTAGTATCATATTATAATATAATGTGGTGACGTGTGTTGTTAAATGTTTATGATATCCATGATTTGTTCTGTTATGAGTTTGGGAATGTAAGTTCGCTCACAAGTTGTGTTAGTTTTAATTATGCATTGACAGAAGGTTGCCTTTTGAGTTTTCAATAAAAAATTTATTCTCTATTTTCCGCTAAAAGTATTTTCAAGTAAAGTAAATATACGCATTAGAGGTTAATAATTAGGGTGTTAGGAAACAAAGACATAGATCAACCAATCATGACATACTCTATGTAACTCCACAAAGTTATTCAAAAATTAATTTGAGCTTTATTAATGAGAATTTGAGTATTCTGACAAACTTAGTGAAAATAAGGAAGACTCAATGGACGAGAGAAAATTCAACTGGCATGAATAGTAACTTTAAGCCTACAGGTGAATAATAACCTTGGAACCAAGAGCAGGAGTTACCCATTACCTAGGGAAGATAAGACAAAGTCCATGATAGAGTATTAGGCTTGGATTAAGTTCAGATAATATTTTGATTTCCTGGGTGCGGTATTTTACCAGTTTGATGAAATTTCTGTGTGCGATTTTAATACCAAAAAAGTTACTTACTCACCATGTTTTAGTGAGTCACTTATCTTGAGCCAAGTAGATGGCTAGGATTCATTATTTGACCAACAAATCAATCTTAACCGTTCATATAATTTCTTTTTCAAAAAATAAATAAAATAAAAGCTTAAAATTGGATAAGTACTACAACCTAACTTGAGATAAGATTAAAACAACCATCACCTTTATATCTTCTTCCCAATTTTGGCTAGCTACAAAGAAAACACTGCCTTCCATGATAAAAAACTCCAAACCCTAAACTAGCTTCCATGGTCCCAAAACCTTAGCTTAAAGCCTCTAAAATCACAAGCTTTCTTCACTAAATTTCATTTACACTTCATAACCTTCAAAATTAACCAATTAGAATTTTGATTCATCACCATTCTCCACCATGAAATATCATATAATACTACTTTAAGAAGGACTAGGTGCTGTTTGGAAGGGCTTTAAGTGCAAAAAAATCATTTTGGGAGGATTAGCTAAAGCAAGAAGCCATAAAGCTTCAAGAGTAGGGTTTTTTGTAGCTTTTCTTTTTCAAATTTGTTCTTGAAAAATATTGAATGGTTGAACTTAATATGTTTAGTTTTATGGTATGATTACACATAGATCTTGATGTGTTTGCAAAGGTAGAGTAGTTTGATACTTTTAGAAAATCATTTTTGCCAAAATAAGTTTTGAGTTAAGTTATAAAACTTAGATTTTTCACTAGCAGGATGTATTTTACAATTTTTCTCAAATAGTATGAGACATGTTTTTTATCCGGATTATTTTATAGTGAAGCTAATATGTTAAGGTAGCTCCATGATTTTTGTTGTGTGCATTTGAGTATGTTACTATTTTTTAAAAATAAAAAATCGAGGCTATTCTAATTGCTAACTAAACACTTAGCTTTGAAACTCTAAATTTGTGTAATTTTGTTATTATATTAAGTGATCTAATTTTGCTGTAAAATTTTTACAGGTTGTTGTAAACATCTTGAGGTCTAACCTTGAATTTTTATAGAATATGTCTATAAATTCTGATTGATTCCTTACCCAAGTAGATTCTGTCCACTTGATTTTGTATAGTTTTTTAACACAGCTAGAAATTCCTTTTTAGGTCAATTTTTTTTATAGATTAATGTAGACATGATGAAGTATCTCTGAATTATCTCACCTTGTTTTAGTGATGTTTGATTGATTAACCAGAAATTTCTATAAGATTGAAACTTTGGACATGTGCTGGATGAGTTGAATTATGATTATGAGAAATATGTTGATGATTTTGTGTCTTGTACACTCTGTAATTTAGGTGATGATGTTATGCATATATGATCATGAGATGTCAAAATATTTCAGAATAAATGACAGATCAAATTGCTAGGGAGAGTTAACTTGGCCACTTATAAAGATTAAATCATTAGGGAGAGTAAACCTACCACTTATGAGATCTCCTTTGACACTAAGTTAGTTAAAGTAAACATAGCTATGAATAGTACATTGTATGAGAGTCAGAGAAAGTAAATTCGATAATGACATATAGAAATAACCTTAGTCCTAATAAGTAGTCTATTACCTTGGAGTAGGCAAGGCCACTTATGTCAAGGGCACGTGAAGTTGGGAATGATATCAAAGTAAAGCAAAGTAAATGAAATGAATTAAGAGAAATGAAGAAAGTTATTGCATTTATCATATGCATACTGCTTCATGCATTAGGATTAATTTTGTGCACTTGCTGACAGACTCTGATTCTCTTCTTCTTCCCTGAATGTTGAAGAATGAGTGAGAGAGAGAGAGAGAGAAAAAGAAAGATATCTATTGAGGGATGGTGGGTGAGAGAGAGAAACAAGACAAAGGAGAGGGCGAAGAAGTTCTAAGGAATGGACGTTGCTTTTTCCTTTCTTTTTCTTCCCATTTTATCATTCGTATTTCATACTCCCTTTTTGTCTTATAGTGAGGTAGAATGTGAATATTATGTTGTAGGTTTTGATGATTCCAAAAAGCAAATGATAAAAAGGTGGAAGCACAAGAGCATGGAATTTCTTGAAGATGAATAAGTCAAATGATCAAGTCATGGTTAGAATAATTAGGACTTAGATCACTTTATTAAAAGTTTTTTATTTAATAAGTTTATTTGACCTTTGTTAAGTTAATCAAGGTTTTAATATAAGGAATGAGTTTGATTTTAAGGAAAATTTAATTTGAAAGGATTTAATTATTTTTAAATAAAGATTTTGATTTGATTAGTGAAAACATGAGTTTGATTTGAAAGGATATGTTTGAAAGATGTTTAAAAATATTTTTAGAATGAAAAGGTGTGTTAAAACTTTAATGTTTCATTTTTGGAATCCTTGTAACGTTTACCATACAGTGTAATCGATTACCATGTTGTTCATGTGCTCAGAATTTGAAATTCATATGTGTAATCGATTACACATGCATTGTAATCGATTACAGAAACTTGATTATTGCCAGATTTGAAATTTTGAACTATGTAATCGATTATCAGTTCATGTAATTGATTACAAGACTTAGAAATGTGAAATTGAGTGTGTTTTAAAGAGATGCATCTTTTGGGATTAATCCCTAACGGTCTACACAATTTGTTTTCCACATATACCCATTCTTTAACACATTTCAAGGCATGAAAAACATATTGCAAAGATTAAATTAACAATCATTCTCTTTAATCAATCATTTGTTCAATACTTGGCCAAATACACTTATTCTTGATAAACCTTCTAGTGCTTCAATTTGTAATATTCCCTCTAGTTAGAGAGTGAATTCTTGTATTCTATTATTGAGTTTGTGTAAAGTGTAACGCCAGGGACGAGGCAGGAGTGATCGGATGAAAGGGACACAAGGAGCGGCTCCTGCCTCCAGCCAGGTACATGAATGAACCAATTACACACCGAATGAGAGGGATCCTAGCGCATAGGTATGGGACTATTTAAGGAAGACTTATATGAATTGATTGATACTACCTATGCTACAAAGATGCATCTTTCTTTCGGTAGCCTATAACGAGAACTTCAGTGAGCGTGCTTAACTTGGGGTTTGGGATGGGTGACCTCCTGGAAGTTTCCTAGGAAGCATGTGAGTGTGGAAAACATGCTGAATAGTGTTGGTTTGTGGGGTATCTAATCCATAAAGCAGGAGGGATGTTACAAATGGTATAAGCCTACATCTCCCAATACTGGTGACGAACCAAGCGGAAGTTGGTGGGCATGTAACGCCCAGGGATGAGGTGATTGAGAGGGCAGACAAGGAGCCTCGCCTCAAGCGGAGGTACATGAATGCAATCCTGAGAGGGATCTTAGTTGGATAGGTATGGACTACAGCGAGGAAGGCTTATATGAATTGATTGGTACTACCTATGCCACAAACAGCATTCTTTTGGAGCCCATCACGAGAACTCAGTGAGTTGCTTGACTTGGGGTAATTTTGGAATGGGTGACCTCCTGGAAGTTTTCCTAGGAAGCATGTGAGTGAGGACAAAGCATGGGAAGACCCGTGTTGGTTTGTGGGGACAGTCGACAATCCATAAAGCAGGAATGTTACATAAAGGGTGAGGCATCCCTTATAAGAAGAGTGTGGTATCTCTTCATTTGAGAGACTCAAACACAAAAGGTGAGGGACCCTAAGGTGTAAGAGTGCTCTTTGGTTGTAAAAATATCAAAATTAGTGGAACTCTCAAGCAGGTTACTAGGGGAACTGATGTAGGCCAAGATGCGAATCATTTTAAACTAAGTTTGCATTTTCTCTTCCCTTATCTCTTACGTTTATTGCAAGTTTATTTTTTATTATCATGTTCATCCATAAAATTAGAATTTTAAATATCTTGCATTCTCATCCATTGAATTAGGTTTTCTATCTAATTTCTTATATTTTATTGGAAAAGAAATTAGTGTATGAAAAAAAAGGGTTGAGAACTCAATTCACCCCCCTCTTGAGTTCATTGAGGCCATTTGGATAACAAATGGTAATTAGAGAGCTAGATTCTTGTATAAGGCTTAAACACTTTAAGAATAGTAATGGCCTCATCAAACTCTTTCTTTTCTGAAGGAAGCTCTATTAATGGCCTCCTATATCCAATGGTGATGGTTATCATTATTGGAAAACTCGTATGCAAATCTTTATAGAAGCCATAAATTTAGATATATGGAATACGGCAAAAAATGGTCGTTTCATTCCCACAAAAATGTAGGAGATAAGAAAATTTAAAAAGTTAGAAATGAGTGGAGTGATGAAGATAAAAAGAAAGTTAAATATAATTTGAAAGCCAAGAACATAATCACTTTCACTTTAGGGATTGATGAGTACTTTAAAGTGTCAAATTGTAAAAATGCAAAAGAAATGTGGGACACCTTAGAAGTCACTCATGAAGGTACTAGTGAAGTCAAGAGATCTAGAATAAACACTCTCATACATGAATATGAACTCTTTAGAATGAATTAAAATGAAATCATTCAAGACATGCAAAATCAAAGGATTTGGCCACTAAGTCTCTCACCACTCTATTTGGGAAACTTTAAGAACATGAGTTGGAACTTACAAGACTCAATCAACATGAAGAGAATGACGAAAGGAAAGAAAGCATACATAACATGGAAGGAGAATAATGTGGACTCATCAAGTGACTCCAAAAATGAAGTTGCAAATCTAAGTCTCATGGCTAAAGATTGTGAAAGTGATGAAGAGGTAATGTCCTCTAGCCTTGAATTATCTCTTTCATTTGATGAACTTCAAGATGCATTTAATGATTTACATAAAGAATATACTAAACTTGCAAAATTGGTTTCATCCTCTAAGAGAGTTATTTCGACCTTAGAAAAAGAAATTTCAAAATTGAACAAAGAATTGGAGGAACTTAAACTTGAAAATGAAACATTAGGTTTAATTGATGCAAACTGATCATGTACTAAATGTTTAGTGTATGAAATGCTATTAAATCTTACTCATGCTTATCATGCAATAAGTTTGAGAAAGAAATAGATGATTTGAAAACACTATTGCAAAGTTTACCTTTGGGAAAAATAACTTAGATATTTTATTAGGTAAACAAAGATATGTTTTTGATAAGGCTGGATTAGGACACAATTCAAAAGGCCAACAAAAGTTTTATAAAAACTTCATCATCTAGAATGACTAGCTCTTCATTCGTAACATGTTCTATTATGGTAAGAAAGCACTACTAGAAAATGGCGGGAAACTATGCATTTTACTCAGGTATGTAAGAGTTTAATTACTGACGCCTTATTGACTGTGAGGGATTAAATTCAAATTAAAACAATTTACATAAATACCCGTTGGTATAGGTGTTTAAATGATGGCACCAATCACTGCCATTTGGCACGCATAGTATCCGATGGGTATACGGATAGCTTAACCGACGGGTGAGTTTTATATTTAATAGTGAACATTTACCGACAGGTACTCACACTACAAAAAATCTGTCAATTGCGGTGGTTATTTTAGGCATTAGGGTTCAACCGCCGGAATTACCAATGCTATTAGGTAAATTACGGCGGTTACACAAAGGCCGCCGCAATCAATGCCAAGAACCGCCACTTTTTTCAGTAAATTATGGCGGTTTACAACCACCATTTTCACCGCGTTATCCTTTACAACACCACAACTATACTTAGTAAAATGCAACCTTTAAACACCACTTTTTACATGTGAATTATGGCCCTGAACCGCCATTTTTCACCTCCGTTTTCCCTTACATGGCCGCCATTATACTTAGTAAAATGCAGCAGTTTTCAACCGCCACTTTTTATGTTAATTACCGTGGGATAAAACCCCCATTTTAGTCTTAAAATTATGGCCATCTTGGTGAATTGCGTGGTTTTCAACCGCCACTTTTGATGATGTGAATTTTGGCAGGTCTAATCGCCATTTTTCTCTTAAGAGTGATTTTAGTTGTCAACTGCCATTTTTCTCAAAACATTTAAGAGTTCCAAGTTAAAGAATAAAACCGCCATAAGTGAAAATTTATATCAAATTTTCAATCCAATATGAAACCCTGTTAGCTATTATTTTTATAATTGTAAATCTCACATAAAAATTAAAAAAAATAATATAAACATGATAATAATGATATCCAATAGAAAGATACATTACTTAAATATAAGATAAGTACTACACTTGAGACATAAGTACTTATAAGTCTAAAAGAAAAATAATTCCAAGTAGTACACCAAAACAAAATAATTCCAAGTACTACAAAAAAAGCAATTCCAAGTAGTACACCAAAAGATAGCAATTCTAAGTAATATGTCAGTCAAACAGTAATAAAGAGATCATGTACGTGGACTTGGGTGATTAGTTGCTGGATTATTGTTGCTTCCATTGATGATCTTCCCATATCATTGGTGACTTGAGGCCCACTTCTTCTATTAGGTGCCCAAGAAAGATATATGAACTAATATAAGGTTAAATCAATAAATGAAAAATTTTAAAGAAACGAAATTTGCAAGCATAAAGTAAGTACAAGTAAATTGACAACAAAGAAAGCATGATTCATATAAAATACTACAATAGTTTGTATACCTTGAAGTAAGATTAAGGAATAATGTTGCTAACTTATTCGGTATTTGTCCTCCTTCCTTCATAGCTATATAGGCACACAATGCTTGAATTTGTGATTCCATTGTCTCCAACTTCTCTGGAACTGTTGAGAGTTTAGAGGATGCACTAGCACCACATGAACCCATAGTCATACTGTCATATGAGTTGTGGTACGTTTGAAAGCTATAGTAGGAAGCACTCTCATGCCTAATCCTGAACACGTCCAGGATGTTCTTTTCCAAAAACCTCTCCAACTACATCAGCGGAGAAATTTACATCATTTTCCAAGTCTTAACTCATATGATCATCAATTTTCTCCTACATGATTCAGAAAACAAAGAATAGTCTATAAAAATAAATTAGAGAATATCTGTGATTTCCCGTTGATGTATCTTTTTGTGATAGTTGCAATTTGAATCCTATAAACTAGAGTGGACAGTTCCAGTAAATGCATAATAAAAAGAAGACTTTGGCAAAAAAGAAATAAAATAAAATTATAACAACATTATGTTTTGAGTGCATTTGATCAGTTAATGGTAAGATAAAAGACAAAAGGGACCATGTAATCATTGTGTCTTGGTTTTCAGTTGTAACAAAGTGCATGTATATAAGCACATATATTTGTGGCTCTCACACATGATATATGATACCAATTGGATCTGTTCCTATAAAGGTAGACAATAGGTTCATGACTTCCCATGATCACATATGCAAGTTCCTTATTGCCATGTAGAAAGTTTAAGTTGGAAGTGAAAATTTCAGGACTATGTGATAGAGACACCCTTGACAATAAAATATCTAATCAACTTTGTTGCAAGAAATTGCTGCTGTACAAAGAGAAGCTTACCTTCATTGCATTCACTCATGCTAGTCTTGAAAACTAATAGTCTATTCAAGAGCAATAGAGCAGAAACATGGATAGTTAGTGGGCTCTACTTTTTTTTTTACTACCTTTTCTTTCTCCATTTTATGAAAACATAGATCAAAACAAATTGCAAGATAACATGAGAATTGAGAAGTTAATTGTGTGAATTAAAAAATGAAAAATTGAAATAAAAGTGTATTCAATTTGATTTTGCATGGATAGAGTTTCATAATCATAGAAACTATGAAAACACCAAACAAATAGTCACATTTCCTCTTGGTCCATAAAATATGATGTAAATGTCTCAGGTTTTTTCACTCTAAGTTTGGATGGCAATCACTCCACTCATTAAGAACTCGACATACTTCCCTTTTTCAAGTTTGAAATTTTTGACTTCAAGCAAATGTCTAACATAACGCTTTTAGATATTTTCTTTTCAAGGTGAGCTGGACTCAATGCAATAAGAGGTTAATGTCGTGGCAACAGCTATTCACAAAGAGAGGGATTTGCTTTTCTTGTGGAGAGGTGTGCGTGCCTAAGTTACATGTATTTCAACAGGAAGAACAAATGGTTTTTAAGTTCCATAAGGTTGTTTTATGAATCATGAATAAAGTTGATCAAAAATAGGTTTAAAAAGTCATCAGGATCAGGAAAGTCAGCTTCCATATGTAAAAACATTTGATTTTTAGTCCATGAAGTACGTAGCTTCCTTTCTTTGTTAAATTTTGTTATAATATCAAAAAGTTTAGTTTTGATATTACATTTAATATTATATAACATAAAAAAATAAGACGTAACAGTAAAGACACTACGCTTCCATAAACATGAACCATTTTTTTTACAGAATGCATATCCTGTACTAAACAACTTGCTGAGAATCAAATGGAGATACGGATGGCCTTATAGGAAAAACCAAAAAATAGAGGGGTGTTTCATGAATAAGGTAGACTTGTATTTCTGCAAAAGGTTAGTAATACTATTAATTTTAAGTTGCAGAAGGTGTGTTCCGTTATATTGAATAAAGATGACATGTATATTTACAAAAGGTTTGTATTGATATATAACTGAGAAAGTGTTTTATGAATCATGAATAAAGTTTACTCCTATTTCCCCAAGATGAGTATACTTTTATCATTTTGTTAAGTCTTTAGCTTTTTGTTCTTCTAGCACTTAAATAAGAATCTTATTTCTTTACTAATAATTTGAAATGTTATAAGGTAGGGATCACAAGGTCATTGTTTTGTTGATTGGCATGATTGGTGAGAAGACGAAGCGATAACAATTAAAAAGCCTAAACATAGAAAATGGGCACAAAAAAATGTTTCAAATAACGAAAGATAGCACAAGTTTAAAACAAATGTAAATTTTAATAAAAACAACCAGTCAATCCATAATAACAAAATAATTAAAATTTACCTGAGTTAAGAGATGGATTCACAAAAGATGCTAGCACACTTGAAGATTTTTGTACCAATTTCATACTCTTTAAATGCCTACAATGGGAAAGAATAAATGATTGTAGATATTGATTATGTGCATAATGTGATTGTACCAATGACAATATTCCAGAAGGAATGAAAATGAACAAAAGTAGAAGAGGCCAATTTAACAAAATAAAATGGAGCATCCTTGAATATACCTAGTTAAGGATTCATTCTTATGTAGCCCTTAACACATCCCATATAAAGCAATTGTTGACTTGAGACATGTTTGGTAAATAATTTTTTTAGATATAATAATGTAAAAGCAAACCTAAAACCCCCAAGTCCAACACCAACTCGAAACATCAAAGAAAAAACTTCCCTCCAATCCAATAACTCAAAACACATTCAATCACTTGAGACATGTTTGGTAAACAATTTTTTCAGATATAATAATCATTTCAAGAAAGAGTCAAATTGCTTTGGCTCCATACATAAGCATCATAAGTTCATAACTACTAATTGCTTAGGAAAATCCTTACCCGCTTTGATCTTTCCAGAGCTTCAAGCAAAGCCCTCTTATGCCTTTCTTTTAGCCACTGAGAAAATTTTAAAAATCCATATAAACAAATAAAAAGTGTTAAAACATGAATTCAAATAGATATAAGACCGGTTTAATAAATGAATTCAAATAAACACAAGCCAAAGAGATGATATGTGCATGAGGGATCAATGCATCACTACAAGAAAATTACCATATACCCATGGCAAAAATTGTAGGTAAAAGCATAAAAACCGTGGGTATAGGCCTCAAAAATCTATACCCATACGTCCAATTCCGCCATTTTTAATATGCCTTTACCCACGATCTTTTTGCCGTTCCAGTAACATATGGTGACGGAACCAGGACCCGAAGAAATGTTTGACTTGTACCTACGGATTTCATTGTGTCACTATAGGTTTTAGTGACAGAACTAAAAACCTCACAAATAATCACCTGTAATTACCCACGAAACATTTCTGCCACTACATATGTTGAGTAAATGTCTTTTTTAGGTAGACTTATAGCCACACTTTTATTGGTTTTTAATTTTCTATGGATATAGATTATAGCCACACTTTTGTTGAATTATTTTTTTCTGAATAACTTTTATTAATTTTATATTTTTTGTGAGTATAGCTTATAATGATTTTTTTGTGGGTACAAAAAATTAAAATTTGGAATTCAATTTATGTATTTAATTAAATTTATATACATAAGAATAACAATCATATAAAAAAAACTCCACTTATATTAAAAGTAAAATAAGTCTTAAAACAATAGGTATCAATATTGCAAAAAAATTGAATCATATCAATTTAAATAAGTACATATGTTATGCTTCCATAAAGTAAATATGGTGAATACAAAATATAATTCCAAAACATAATAGGCATGAATCATCAATAATATTAGCAAAGATGAGCATGTTTGCTTCTAGTTATCACCTGCAAATTACAATGAAGCATTAATATTAGTATATGTATTTAACAAAACTAATATCAAACTTAATGAAAATTTTAGGACAGTTGGGTTTGTTACCAGATTAATTTGTTCTCTTGCATGTGTGTGTTTTAATGTTTAGAATAAGGTAATAAAAAACCTTCTGCATTGCTCCTGGATGAATTTAGAATTCTTAGCATCTTCCTCTCAAAATGAGAGAGAGAGAGAGAAAAAGAGAATCGTTATTATGTGAGAACATAAAGAATTTCAAAAACTTTCATAGCCTTCACCAAAACATAAGGGTGACACAAAATTATAAGCATCTCTATCACAGTTTAACTAAAAAGCAATTAAGTTCAATTTATGTTGTAATTACATGTAGTTTCAACTTAGATAAATAACCCAAGTCATAGGAGATTAAAGGTGCAACATATTACAACCAACATTACTTTTCCACTCAATGAAGCAATTTATTTTTTATATTCCGAGTGATATGCACCAAGACAACTTATCCAAATTCAGCATATGTGTAAGTTTAAACTATTTAATAAAAATATAACAAACTCAACGCGTACTCAAGAGACCTCTAAACCTAGATAATGAAATATTTAATAAGAGATATTTAACAAGAACAATCTCAAACTTCTTGCCAGGATTTCCAACCACAAAGATGTGTTCATACTTCGTCTCATGCTTCAACTTGAAAAATGCCTACAAAAAAATAAATCCTCAACAAAGAGGGCATTGAAATGAAATTCATAACAAGGTCTAAGGCAAACTACTACGAACCTTATGAGGCTCAAAAGCATGACCATGAGGTGTTGTCAATTGGAAAGAAAAATGAAATTTTTGCAGGTGGTTAGTTGAGATTGAAACAATGTCATCTCCAGGAAATCTAACCTGATAGCGAAGTGGGAATTTAAAATGAAGGAATAAAAAACATATGCAAAAGAGTTACTAACCAATACAACACTCTGCTTTAACTTCAGATGTATTATTAAGCTCAAATTTCAAGCACAACACAGTAATTACAAGCATATGACAATCAGACATATTAATCAACCATTAGGATACACATAGTAAATATAAATGTCATTTTTTTATTCCAAAATAGAAACCTACGTTTTTTGGGTTTCAACACTTCCAAGATCATTGTCCAAAACTGCAATTTTGCCTTGCTTACTTTAATAATCCCAGGACATATATTAGCACATGAATTTGGCCTCCAGGAGCATAAACCTTTTCTCTAGCATAATCATCAAGCACAATCTACAAAATAGGCTTAAAGTATTATAATTGAGAGATAGATACAAATACACATTTTGAAAGGAAATCAATCAAACTAAACAAACAGGAATACCTCAAAAATAAACACATAAGTTTCCACATCCATGTTATCCTGAAAACATTCAAGACATGAAGTCCACTATTTTGGTCATATTGGAGCTCCTGTATCATCCAAATTGGCAACAATTAAACAATGGAAAGATGCAAATACCGAAGACAAGAACAAAAGAACAAAGCCCATAAACCAAATTATTGTCTTGGGCGGGGGCTCTTAGCTTCACTCCTCAATAAGTCATTGACTCATAACTCACCTTATTCTCCAATAGCTGAATCTTTAGCACCAATGCTGAAAGCCCAGGAAGCTTAACTATTAAAGGTGGAGGCTGAGCCAAGTATTGCATTTGTCCCAAAACTAACCATCAGTCCAAGCATTAGTGCAACACTTAGCTTCCTCAATAGAACCAAACTGCATAAACCACTAGTACCCTAAGCTTAAAATAAGTGAATCTGAAAAAATGTATTCATTAGGCAAATTAGGAAGAATAGTCCTTCTACAAGATAGAAAACTAAGCATAAACAAGATAGAAAACATGTTTCAATCTTGTAAACCACATGATAACAATAAGATGGAATAAGGAAAAAAAACATTTTAATTTGTCCCAAGAATGTGTACCTCTCCTGACTATGATGGTCTTGTGCTTCTTCATGAATGGGGAGTGAACCTCTTCATTAAAATGAAAATAAAAACAAGAGAGAGTGGCTTAATTAGTTTGAAACATAAAAGCAAAGCAAAGAAGGGATGCAAATTAGAGCATTTCTACATAATGTTTAAAATGATGAGGCTTCTAATGAGGTTTCCTTCTTACTTAAAGAGCATTCCTCTTGGACATCATTGTGCAATTGTAAGTTGACAAAGAAACCTAAGTACATCCCATCTAGCATTCTATGTGAGGTACAAACAAGTTACATGCTTACTATTATTTACAAAGTTACACATCTTATTATTGACTATGCACCAAATCAAGCTTACCCTTGCCATTTCTCAAAAATTATTCTTTCATTCTCATTGTTACAGCTTCTACACATATTGCATAAAGACTTGGTTGATATCAACAATGTAAATAAGTACGACATAAATAAACCCAAACTAAGTGTAGTAAGTCATTGCTCACATATTGTAAGACAAAGTTAAGGACATCAACCAACAAGAAGTCTTACACATGCTTATGTACAAAGACACATAAACACACACACACACACAAACACAAAAATCAAAGACCAGTGAGAACCAATTAAAAAATTAAATGCTCATTATCTCCAACCTCTTCATGTTTTCTTATTTTCTTAAAGACGGTGGTTCGCTGGGCATCCTGTGGAGGCCGGCTTTGATGTACAGAGGGAGCCATGACAGAGCTTGAGCGCTGGAGGGAGGCGTGGCCCGGCTATGCGGAAGAGCAAGGGCCCGTGACCGAGAGTAGGGCACCTGGCTACCAGGGAGAGTAGGAGGGGGCGATGGCGCTGGAGGAGGCTCGCGAGCAGAGGGGCGTGGCCTCTTTCCTTCGGCGAACACGGCGATGCGAGAGGAGGATCGTGACCAGGAGGGTGGCATGAGCAGGAGGCGGCACGAGCAGGAGGGGGCGCAAGCAGCAGGGGCGGCGCCTTCCCAGGCGAGGCAGCGCCGGTCCCTCACTCCTCATTCACGCCACTTATGAGATTAGGGATTGTGATGTGTGTGGTTTGTGTTTGAGTGAGAAACGGAAAGGGAGCAGCACTAAAATGGGGAATAGAGATTAATCTCTTTGTTTCTTTTTTGTTATAGCCATCTCTCTTTATGAACATTGTGTGAAGAGAGGGAAAAGAAAAACAAAAAACGAGGGAATAAAAAATTTTAGGCGCTTTCTTTTTTCAAATTGATAGGAGAAAAGAAAACTATAGTGACACTGAAATGAGTACAGGTATAAATGTTTAAGTGTTACAGTGACAATAAAATATAAGTGTGGGTATACATTCTTTATACCCATGGAAAAAAAATAAAGTTATAGTGACGGGATTATAGTGTAGGTATATACTACTTGTACCTAATAAAAATGTTTATAGTGATAATAAAATATAAGTGTAGGTATAGATATCTAATACCCACTTATTAATATCCTTCCCTATAACTTATAGTGACGGTACCATATATTTGTGACTATATAGTACCTATACCTACAATTTGTATATGTGTAGCTAAAAATTACCTGGGTATATGGCAATTTTCTTATAGTGCATAGATAGATTAACAACACTTTAATAACAGAAAGTAAAATTAACAAGATATGAAAACCTATAAGTAAAGTTACCAGCTTAATCCCCTGCGATGTGTGCCTGGAGCATTGACTTTACAGAGGTTGGATGCTCTAGACTTAGAGTCTAATCAAACTTCTTTCAGGACTATTTCAAGGGCTTCTTCTCTCTGCTTCCTCTGAAGCATATACCCTTTAAAAATCCTTGTGTCTATTATAAACTAAAGCAAAAGCATGCATGTCAAAAAATTTTCCATCACCTAAAATAATAATAATAATAATAAAAGAATAATGAAAACATTGGGGGGGAATGAAGGGGTACCTTCTAGGTATTTCTATGCGATCAATAACCAACCTTAAGAATAGAAAGACAATGAATATAAGGTTCTTATAGATGTGCATAATATTCCTTAGCCAAATGCAGCGAAACTTTGTTCCACAAGGTTAGAATGCATAAGGAATTACATTCACCCACAACTAGATGAAAAGATGGAATGCCTTTTTAATCTTACATGCAAATTGAACTGAACAAGGCAGAAAAAAAGGGCTTACACAAAAATGAAGAAGAGAATCAAACTTGAATAGAGGAAGCACCGGGTGAGTGTGGCAACAACGCCGAACACGCGTGAATACCACCACAAAAGTGAGCCAGGAAAACAGCACCGTTGAGACAGCGAGGCGCATGAAAGCTAAAGGGGCTTCATTTTCATGGATGGATGGCGTCCTGAACGATGATGAAGGAAGGAAATGTTAGGGTGTGAGGGTGAGTATTAATAGATCCAGGGTAGGTCCCCGAAGAGAGAGAGAGACGCGGAAGGGAAGTTATTGGAGAGGCTGAGGACCTGAGGGGTGGTGAGATGAAGGAACGAATGAGAAGCCTGAGAGAGCTTAGGAAGGTTCTCTTCTGTGAAAATGAAAGAAGGAGAGTGGCGCGAGCAATGAATAGCATGGCGCGAGTGAGAAATTTTCACGTTATTTAGCTTTCTTTTTGTTTTTATTTTTGTGTTTTACTCTAATCCTGTTATAATACCTAATGGGTTTTTTATTTTTTCCTTGCTCTTTGTCTTGAACTTAGACATGAGCTTTCAGGATCTCATTTTTATTTTAGATTTGATTCTAAAATAATTCTATTCTTGGCTTACAAATTTTTTTAAAATATCTTTTTTTTTTCCTTTCTTTTTCTATATTATTTAAATTTTTAATTAAATTATTTAACTAACATAGCCTTTAAAACTAGTCATTTTTTTTAAGTTCTTATATAGCTAAGCATAATAAAATTTGAGTTAGAATCTAAAAGATCCAAATGAATATATATATGTTTAATGAAAAATTTGCTCAAGTTTTATCCAGGATTCCACTTTTGTTTCCATTTTCAAGGATAATAACTACAATTGTTTAAGAAAACAAGTCCCAAATTCAATTGAAAAAAAAAGAGGCACTAACTATGCTCTATTTACCGTAGTTCATTGTTTTTATTATAATATTAAAAAAATCAAGAGATAACACATCTTCTTAAAATAGTTGACGTTTAATTTGATCTTTCATCCTCATTTAATGAATATTGAATAGAAAAATTTTAGTTAATATATTTTAATTTTTTATTCATATATATTTTCACAAATAATAAATAATATAAAGAAACAAAAAAAAATTATGATATATATCAATAGATATTTTACCATGTCACATATCTAATAGCTAAATTCAAAATAGAATAAAATGACTAATTTTGAGGATTGGTATAGTTCAAGAATCTAATTAGAAGATTTAGAAGTTAAAGTATCTATTTATAGCTAGCTAAAAGTTTAAAGAGCTAAATGCTCTTTTTCTAATTTATTAAAATATAGTAAAAAAAAAAGGAATAAAAATAGGAATGGTACATAACGGTCCTTTAACCGCCATAATTTACCCAAAATGGTCATTTCTTTCATTAAAATTATGGCAGTTAATTGAACCGTCATAATTTACTGAACATTGTGGCAGTTTAAAGAACCGCAATATAACCGCCATTTCATCTTGAAATTAAACCTCTGAGGAAAATCGCCATAATTTACGGTATTGTGGCGGTTTTGAAGAACCACCATAATTTACACTTTTTTTGTAGTGTCAAGATATTTAATATTTAATAATTTATGAATTAATTACTGATTGTCATACCGCGGTATTTAAGATTTTAAATATATATTATTTATGAATAAAATTACTGATACTAATTCTTACCGGGTACTTCAAGATGATAAATATTTAATATTTTATGAATTAAATTACCAATCATTTTACCGATGGTGGCTAAGATTTTTAATATTAATTATTGATGGGTTTACCGACGGTATTCTGAAATTTCTTTTGCATTATGACTTTGGCATGCGTCAACGTCGGTAATACAGTCAGTAATTATATATTAGTGATATACACAGTTTCATTTTATCGATTCCATCTGGTATCCCATAAGTAATGCGCGAATATTACCCATGCCGAAGCCCTTCTTCCTCCTCATTCCGAAACTCTCTCTCTTTAAAACCTCTCTCTCTCTCTCTCTGTCATGCCTCCGCTGGAGTTTTTCCCCCATTCGCCACCAGAGCTCTATTTGAGCAAGGGAGGCCACCATCACGTCCCAGGACTTTGGTGGGCATTTTAATCGTTTAGTTTTTTGATTTGATTTACTTTTCCTGTCATTTACATAGGTGCCAAGAGTGTCTGTGTTTGTTGCATTGGGAAAATTATTGTTATTAATTTGTTAATGTAGGAGTTTTGCTTGAGGGCTTTTTAAGCGATTATTGACTTTGGGATCCGGTTTTTCATTCTTTTCTTTATGTTAGTCTATGTTTTGTGTGTATAATTGTGAAATGATTGAAATTTATAATATTGGATTTTCAGGATTGGACTTGGTTGTATGCTCTGGAGCTTCCCTATATTTTAGTTTTTTATTACCTTATAAGAGGTTAGTAACTCAATCTTTATTATTTATATCGTTTAATGATTTAATATATATGTATGATATAGGCTCTTTTTATAGAAATAAAGCAAAAAAAAAACATAATTTACGGAATTAACGAAAAGAAATTTCGAACAGAATGGACGAAAATTATATGAGCCTACAACAAGGGGCCCTTGCGTATTCACGTGTGTTTCAGCGCGCAAGGGCCCCTTGCGTATTCATGTTATTACCGTTACACTCAGGCCCAATGCTATTGTTCCTTTTCATATTTCGCCAAGGCCCCTTGCATAATCATTGCCATCCCTCATTGACGCGTGGACGCATTTCAGCGTGTAAGAATATTTTTTGACGAGGAGTGTTTTTTTTTTTTGTAAGAAATGAGTTCATGCTTCATGCTTGTTCACTATGATGGCAAAATTGAAGACACCACAAATAAAGGAGTGAGATTTTAGTCAGAGACCAAGCGGTTTGATTGTCAGTCCATCTATAAGTTTTTTGGAGTTGTAACAAAAATAGTAGAGCAGAGGAGCCCAGAAGCGGGTTAGTCCGAATATTTTACAGAGTACCTATAGCTTTTGGGGTGGTGTCGTCAGATAACTCGTTTTCCAGCCATAGCGACAATGAAATGAGTCTTGTGTTTCAATTCAAAGCTCAATTTCTGGAGGTTCAGTAATGGAGCTTTTTGTCATTCTGGAGGATTGTGATATGAGCTCTAATGGTTCCCTCCACACATCAGTAAAATGAAACACCAGAGCAACATGTTTATACACATCCTAAAGCGGCCCAAGATGTACCGTTCCGTAGTCCTAGCTTTGTAGACCCTGTGGTGCAAGACGTAATGGATCTGAGCGATACATGTGGCTCGTCTGCGGGTTTCAAGTTTCAATGTAGACACTCACAAGGATGAAGAAGAAGAGAAAGAAGAGTTAGGATTGTATGAGCAGGAAGATAATGCATAGTAGTGATCAAGGAGACATGTGATACGCAAATTATAAAATTGTCTAATCTGTATCACAAGAATATCCTAGTCATTATTCTTCAATAAACTTGGAAGCAATGCCAGCAATAGTAGTTTGGGAGTGTCTGATCCTTAAAGAGTGGTTAGAGGTGAAAGTGGAGTTTCCAAGGTTTGGTAAAACAAGGAGGATATGTTATTTGCAATCAAGAATTACAGGATTTAAAAGTTCAATTCAAGGTTTATGAGTCTGAATCAAATCAGTGCAAAGTGTTTGAAGTTTGGCAAATGGTTGTAATTGGAGCATATGTGTTACACTACACACAAAGAGACAAGTATGGGAAGTACGAAGTACAAATGGAAGCACACGTGTGAATATGATTCTATTAAATAAGATATCCTGATTGGATAGTAGATATTATTTTACCAATATTTTTCCCACTGGTTGAGGCAAATCCAACAGGATTTATCAGAGAAGTTGGGATGGACATAGGTGGAATCAGCTTTCAAGTTCAATATTTTTACAGTAAAGTCTGGGATTGCAAGCAAAAGCAATTGCCAAGATTTATGGAACTTGCAAAAATCCTATGACTAGCGAGGTGGTTAGATGGGTGCAGCATTATATGCCAGGTAATTACTATTTAGTTCATACTTAACTATGATTGTGAATTAGTTAAATTTGTTAGTTTAATTTTTTTTTTAACAATTCAATTATTTTAGATTACGTCAAGTGGATGGTGCAATAATCAGTTAGGTATCTTATTTAAGATTGTTATTTCTTAATTTAGGTAATAATTACGTTGTCTGTCTTTATTGTTATATTTTGTTTGAAATGTTAGGTACACTTTAATTTTATTTATATTGACAAAGCCATATTATGTGGGTGACATTGTTAATCGATTATGTTCTATGTTTCACTATGATTCTGATCATTTCCACCGTGTATTTAAGGCATTCAAATTGTGCAAACCATTTATTCAGTCGACACACCCACCTGATGAAAATATGGAGGCAACATTGTCGATGACCATTGTGCAAGATGAACTTAATATTTTACCTATTGGATTTACTGTGGTTGAGGGAAAGACAAAAGTAGGCATGGTCTTTTTTTCTTGACCAATCTTCACCAACATGTGATGCCCCAAGAAGGTATTCTTATTGTTTCTAACAGGGTTGGACTTATCAGTATCAATGCTATAGAGGAGAGGTAGCGGGTGGCACCCTCCAATGGCATGTTACGATTTGCATTGCATTGCACATTGCTTCTACCTTTGCCCTAGCTTAAGATAGAAATGCTAAAAAGAATTCTTTAAATGCGGCATACGTTGAAGAGCTATGGCAGCAATTTTCACATATTATTATGGGCCGTTGAGGGATGAAGATTTTTAATGATTGCGTCATGGATCAAGTTCCATGAAGAAAACTGGCTTACTATGCTGAATAAGGGTTATTTGTTTGGCCATAACAACTGGTACAAGTTACTGTTGAATGTATAAATGTTGTGATGAGTAACACAATCTTCCGATATCACTGCCATTGTGAAATCCACCGTCTGGCTTGCAAAATTATTCGTTGAGAAAGGGGTCAAGCAGATGCCAATTCGCAAGGGCAAAAATGGTCAAATTGTCTCCCTGGAGCGATTGATGAGAATAAGCAATACTTGGACAAAATGCATGTTGTCCCATTCATATGAGATATGATTTCATGTTTGGTCACAGAAGACAAGAACACATCACACGAGACTATAGGGTGCATTTGGAGAGCAGTCATGTGATTGGTTTCCAGGCATTGCACTATCCATTGCTGTCAGATGCTGACTATATGTCATGCCTCACATGTTGATTGGGGTCTTTCACTCATCTTGTTATAAGTTTAGAATGGATAGACAAGGTTTATAAATTGGAGTCTTATCATTGCCGATGAGCATCTTTGGCCTCATACAATGATGGTCCTATACGCCCGTGTCCAGCCTTTAAAGAGCAATGAGGATTGTCTGAGCTCCATGAGATTTGCAACTAAATGGACGAAGTTGAGACCGACCAACCAAAGCGATGAAAGCCTTGTAGGAATGAAGGTCATACTAGAACAAAGTGCCCAACCTTATTAGCTTCATCCTTATCTGAACATGATTGAATTTCCCTGCATTATGTTTGTTTATGTGATATATTGTAATTTACTTGTGTCCAACTATGTTTTGGTTCCTCATTGATGCCAGTTTTATATTCGAATGCAACTATGTTTCTATTCTTTTACTAATGTGGAGTTCATGTTCCTTTATTTCCGTTTCGTGATACACATCATTTAAGACTTATTAAATAAATAGAATAGAAACATAAAATACATAAACAAGAGTCATAATGTAAACAAAGTACATAACATAATCATTTAAAATTATGCACACATACATTGTCATTTAAAATTAAGTACACTTACATAATCATTTAAAATAAAGCCTAAAACTAATCACC
>JAMLFY010000246.1:0-48404 GCA_030441495.1 Dalbergia oliveri | reverse complement strand
CACCTATGAAAACTAAACTAATTATCAATAAACAAAAAATTTTAGAAAACTAAAAAAAACATAACTCCTAAGGGAGTCAGGAAGGCCCCATGAGAATAAGAACAAAGCACCCCAAGGAGCCCGTTACTTTCCCCAAGGCCACATGCCCCCGATGTGGAAGAAGTCGTGGTAATCTCCCTGCCATGCAGGACAAGGAGTATGCTTCCGATGTAGAAGCTCTGCCACTACGCCAAGGACTCGGAGACGCTGAGGGTCATCAAGTCAAAACCCCAAGCCGCAACACCAAGGGAGGTTTACCCTCAATGCGGAAGATGCCGCCAGATTCAACGACCTCATTGAAGGTAACTTTAATTAAATGGTAGAACCTTAACCTACTATATGACTTCTGTACTCATTCTTTCATCTCACATGCTAGTGTCGAGTCTTTGAATTTGAAAGTTTCTAAGCTTCCTTTTGATCTTATTGTCTCCACCCCTAATCATCCTGACATACCTAACTACTGTTTAAATTGTCATCTTACTATTGAAAATAGGTCCTTTATCATAGATTTGTTTTGTTTACCTTTGAAAGACATAGGAGTAATTCTTGGCATGGATTGGCTCTACGCTAACCATGTGTTGTTAGATTACTATTCCAAAATCGTCATCTTTCGTCATCCCCCTAGCAACACTAGTCAAACCTTAAAACACTATGTAAATTCCATAGAGGTCTTCTAGGGAGAAAACTAAGGGATATGTCCTCCTAGCCACTAGTAGGAGATTTCAGTAGAACATAGATGATATTCCAATGAATATACCGAGGTATTTTCAGATGAGATCTAAGTTTCCTCTCCGAGAGAGAAGTGGAGTTCTCCATTGAGTTAGTTCCTGAACGGGACCTATCTCATAGCCCCGTATAGGATGTCACCTTTGGAGTTAAAGGAATTGAAAACCCAGCGGAAGAGCTATTAGAGAAGAGTTTTATAAGACCTAGTGCTTCACCTTAGGGAGCCCCGGTCTTGTTTGTTAAAAAGGATGGGGGCATGAGGTTGTGTATTATAGGTAGTTAAATAAAGTAATGGTGAAAAACAAATACCCTTTGCCTAGAATTGATGATCTCATGGACCAATTAAAAGGAGCGGTGGTATTCTCCAAGATTGATTTAAGTGGGGATACCACCAGATTAGAGAGAGAGATTAGGATACCTAAAATCGCCTTTAGAACATGGTACTACACTTTGAGTTCACCGTGATGTTTTGGATTGACAAATGCACCTGCCGTGTTCATGGACTACATGAATAAGATCTTTAGACCCTATTTTGATAAGTTCATGGTCATTTCATAGATGATATACTCATCTATTTGAAGACTCACGAGGAGCATGAACGTCATCTAAGGTTGGTTTAGAGGTTTTGAAGGAGAAGAAATTGTATGCGAAGCTTTCTAAGTGTGAATTTTGGTTGAAGAAGTGAAGTTTTTGGGACATGTAGTATTGAAAGAGGTATAGCCTGTTAGGAAGATAAAAGCCGTGATGAATTGGGATAGACCAACCACGTAATAAATACTGAAGCTTTTTGGGTTTAGTAGGCTATTACTTAGGTTTATAAAAGGATTTTCTCATATCGACCTTCCCTAACCAAGCTCACTAGGAAGAACACCCCATTTTCATGGAATCCGAGTGAGAAAAGCTTTCAAGAGCTAAAGGGAAGTTGACCTCACCCCAATTTTGGTTTTACCTACCTTAATATACCTTTCGAGGTGTATTGTGATGCTTCAGGTAAGGGTTTAGGCTTGTGTTGATGTAAAATAGGCAAGTGGTAGCCTATGCGCCTAGACAACTCAAGCCTCACGAGGTGAACCATCCCACCCATGACCTAGAGTTGGTCGCCATAATGTTTCCCTTGAAGATATGGAGGCATCACTTGTATAGAGTAAGGTTTGAAGTTTTCTTTGATCATAAGAGTCTTGAGCACCTCTTTGATCAAAAAGAGTTACATGAGGCAAAGAATGTGGATGGATTTTCTAAAGGACTATGATTTTAGCTTAAGTTACCATCCGGCAAGGCTAATGTGGTCACCGATGCCTTAGCCGAAAATCATTGCACTTGTCTCACATGATGGTTAAAGAAGTTGAGTTAATAGAGAAGTTTAGGGATTTAAATCTAGGGATGTGTTGATAGAAGTATAAAGATGTGTCACTTCACTATGACCAGCGGTTTAACAAGGTCATTATGGCACAAGTGGAGAATGAGGAGTTTAGAGAGACCCTCGAGGCGGTTAGGCACGCAAACTAAAGGGTTTTGAGCAAAGACCCGATAGTTTGTGGAGGTTTGATTTGTGTACTACAAGATGGTGACCTTGAGAAAGCATCTTGGAGGAGGCCCATAAAAGCCACTTCACCAATCATTCGGTGCTACCAACATGTATCAGGATTTGAAGAAGATGTTTTGGTGGCCAGGATTGAAAAAGGATATAGTTGCTTAGGTTAGTAAGTGCTTGGTCTGTCAAAGGTGAGATCGAGCACCAAAAGCCTTCAATGTTGCAACTCTGCTATCCCAGAAGTGGGATAGCATTTCTATGGATTTTGTGACTGGCCTACCTAGGACCCAGCCCCATGACACTATTTGGGTAATAGTGGATGTTAACCAGTCGACCCATTTCCTACCTATCAAGATAACCTTTTCCTTAGATAAGTTAGCCCAGCTATACATACAAGAGATAATGAGGTTATATGGAGTTCTATTGATGATAAATCAGATCCGCGGTTTATGTCGTGTTTTTGGGAAGCCTTTCAAAGGGTGTTTGATTCAAAGCTATGTTTAACGGTGACCACTCTCAAACAGACAATCAAAAAACTATCCAAACCTTGGAAGATATGTTGAGGGCGTATGTTTTGGATAGAAAGGGAACTTGCCACTTATCAAGTTTGCATATAACAACAGTTATCACGCGAGCATCATACAGCCTTGTATGGAAGGAAGTGCCAGTCGCCTTTGTGTTGGCACGAACTTTGAGAACAAAGCGTGTTGGGACCGGAAGTAGTAAGGAAACCACGGAACAAATAAGAAGATTAAGGATAGAATCTGATTGAAGCCAAAAAGAGCTATGCGCATAAGCGGCGAAAGCCGTTGGAGTTCCAAGAGGGCGAACATGTTTTCTTAAGGATTACCCCCACTATGCATAAGTAAAGCCATGCGAGTCAAAAGTTGAGTCCCCATTTATCAGACCTTTTGAAATTCTTCAGAGTTGGACAGGACCTGACTCCTACCTCCTAACAACATCATCTTTCACGTCTCCCAAAAAATATCAATCTGATCCTAGCCATGTGTTAGAGCCAGAGCACATAGTTGGTACCTAACTTTCAATCTACCACCAATGAGGATCGTGGACCATCAGCATTGAGGAACCGTCCTTTGGTGAAAGTGGAGTGGACGACAAGACGGAAGAATTCACGGAGCTGATAATCGAATGCGACGAAGTATCCAAGCTTTCAGGTAATGAATTTCGAGGGCGAAATTCTTTTTAAGGAGGGTGTAATATAACTCTACGATTTTTCCGTTGAGTACAAATGACCAAAATGCCCCTAAGGTCATTTTTCTTTAGAATTTAATTGATTTTCCTCAATGTTATTTTGAATATCATATTTCCATAAACTCTTAACCTCATATGCTCGAGTCGCATTTTGTGAGTTATTAGTTGTTATGCCTTTGTTTAGATCTTGACTTTGCTTTCTTTAAAATACAAGTACTAAAAATACGACTAAATTTTTCATTTTGAACTTAAGACTTAAAATGCGATTCGCGCATGCGCATAGGACGACTTCTAAACAAGAAACATAACAACCAGGTATACATCACCATAACCATCATAAATAAACCATAGAATAAACATGACATAACTCATATATTATAATCATAATAAAACGATGCCCTTATAAATATAAGGACACCTCAAGATACTAGATACATCAAGCAAGGTTAACTAACGCTAAACATAATTATAAATGCTAGACTAGTCTTCAGATTGTTCCTCTGATCCTATGTGTGTAACTCCTATGCGCGCTTCAAGGAAAAATGACATCCGCATTCAATCCGTTGGAGACGACATGGGAGGGATAAAAGGGGTGAGAATACTTTATACAAGATTCATTAGGCTCCCAACTTTAACACAAGTGTCATCGTCGTCACTGCCACTTCAGGCTTCATTATGAAAGAGGTATACATACATAGGTTCAATTTTAATTTCTCAAATCCTATTATCCAAGTGGGTTCCTTTTAGCATGAGTCTTCATGGTATGAATGCAGCAGATATTTTATGCATGCAAGGCAATAAGCATGACACACGTAAATATCACATATCACTTAATCAAGCATTAATGAAACATATGCATGTGCCTTTTACTTTTTCATATCGAACTCCATGAGTTCCTTTCATAACTTTTTCCACCCTTATCATGGTCACCAAAATCATGCTGCTCCTCAACTTTAACATGGTCACCAAAACTCCTAATCACCCATGGCCTAGGAATGAGCTCATCTTAACTAGCCGTCGTAGATTCATAGGGTAAAAGGGGAAACATATCTCTTTCCTTGGATCACCCCATACAACCCTTAACTCGGGAAGTCATAATGGGATCATTTCCTCTTTATCATATCTTGTATGAATGCAACATGAGCATGCAACCTCATATGACATATCATATATTCTCATGCATTGTAAACATAGCATACCACATCATCATAGCAACATGCCATACATATAAAGTCTCATGCTGATATTAACATATTCACATCATTGTGAGTATACTCTTTAACTCACATCACACCTTCTACCTCATGGTGTCTTATACTTTGACCCTTATGGGTCTTAAACTTGTGTTCATATCCTAACCTTCATTATGGATTTTACAACACCTAAGGGATCATTACCTATAATTTTCTCTAATGTTTATGAATTATAACATAACCAAACAACTCATGTCTTTGTAGAATTTTACCTCATGATTACGGGTCCTAGAATCTTCTTTGACCCTTTCTAAGTTTCGTCTTCGCCTAAGGCTCTATAATTAACTCCTAAACCAATTATGAGGGATTCCTACACATATCCACTAATTATAAACCATTTTTCATAAGTTCAATTATGCTGAAACATAATTACAAATTTGTGCATTCTAAGTATTCTAGAGTTTGCATTTTAAGTCCTTTTAATTACTTGTTCTTCCTAACTTCCCTAAATCGTTCTTTGCTTCACTCAAACATAATTTTACACATTTTAACACCATAAAACAGAATTTATACAGTGGCCAAACATGAGAGGGCAGAACGAAATGTAAAGCCCATAAAATCACATAATCTCATGAATTAAAATGCATACAAGTTGCTAGTTTTCTCTTGGAATAATTTTAGGAACTCAAAACTCTTTTAGAAACCAATTTATCTCATTAAAATCATAAAATATATGCTAGGTCAGTAGCTAAATTATTTAGCTCAAGGAATGGATTTAAAACATAAAACTTTGTCCATAAAGTTCCTTGAGTACATTTAAGCTTAAAAATTCCAAGACTTAGACTATGGGCACTTATGATTAGATGAACTCATCTCAAGTCCATCATCATCATCACAAGGCCGAAATGGCATTCTTGAAATGCCTCCATTTTCTAAAACTTTATGCAAGATACTTAGGCAAGTCTTTTAGCTCTAGGAGGTTTAAGTTATGACATAAACTTCAACATGATATGCACTCATTTTATTTTTCATTAAAAAGTAAGTGAGAGCATAAAATAAATATGAGATGCAACCTCATTATTATCTTTAAAATTAAGTGATGACTTGGAATATAAACATGAAATGAAAGCTTGGAATTTAAACATGATAATGCAAGTCCATTTAATTATTCTTGAGAGCTTAGTGATGGCATCAAAATAAACATGCTATGTAAGGCATAAACTTAAAACATGTGTGCAACTCATTTTATTCTTAACTAGAGCTCTTACAAGACTTTAAAGGAACATCACAACCTCAACCTAAATATGTATCATAGCAACATAAAGTGAGCTTTAGAGTTCTTGGCACCAAGACTTCAAAGAAGTCTTTGGTTTTGAACTTCATCATCAAGCTCAAGAAAATAGACACAAAGCTCAACACTTTGTCTAAACAAAATACAAAGAACTAAGTCACATTCTTTATTTTATTGCTCCTAGGCTTCAATCTAGAGTAAAACTCTTAGAATGGCTAACCAACTTTAAGGTTGGCAAGGGTAAGCTTAGCTCTTTAAACCATGTGATTAATTTTTTAACAAAACTTTTGTGTTCTACTTAACATTTTTAGCAAACTTTGTTCAAGTAAAGGCAAAGGAAACCAAAATCTTTTAAAGGAAAAGGAAAGGAAACCGAAACCATTCAAGAGCAAAGAAGAGAAACCGAAAATGTAATCAAGAAAAGAAAGAAAACACAAGCATGTATGGTCCAAGACCAAGTTGTTTCAAGCTTTGAGGCTCACATGGCAACAACAAGTCATTATCTTGAAACCTCATCATCAAGCTAAAGTTCTCATAAAAAGGCCTCATGGCCAAAATGAAAAAGGAAGAGAAAAAGAGTTTGAACCAAGAAAACTAGAACTTTCTTGAAGAAAACAAGCAAAAACTTTAAAACAAAACCCCTACCAATTGAAGTCTTGAGAAAAGAAGCCTGAGTTCTTGATGAAATGGAGAAGGAAAATCCTCTTGAAACTTGAAGAAAGAAATTGGCCAAGTTGAGGGAATTTGAGGAAAGGAGAGAAAATGCAATGCTTGAACTTGGCAAATGATCCAAAGAGCAACCAAGTCTTCAAAGGCTTGGCATTTATAGAAAAATGAAACATGTTGGCTGATTTGGGAGAGCGACCTCTTGTTCCATGAGGTGAGAGAATTGTTTCATGGAAGTATGGTGAGGCATGGGAAGCATGGGCAAAGCATGGCTAGAAGCATGGTCTTTGAGTGAAAAAAACTCACCATGTGCTACACATGGGAGGGGTGATTTCGCGATTATTTGGGCAGCCAAGGGGGAGAAGAAATTGCTCATGTAATTGTGGTTTAATGATATGTTTAGGTGTTTCTTTGATTAAGGTTTTGGTTAGGAGTTTGTAAGCAAATGTTTAGGTGAGGTAATTGGCTAATTAAGGTTGTCAAGACTTGATTAGGAGGGTAATCTTGCTAGATTAATAATTTAAAATCATTCTTTTGGTCAAATGAGGTATGGCACAATTCTTAATTTAAGAAATTGGAGAAGAAAATATTATTCAAGATTCCATGACTAGGAATCTTGAATTAAAGAATACAATTGGAGTTTAACAAAGGTCTAATTAACCAATAAATTTTTGACTCTAGATTAATTATTGAAATAAATTAATCTTCACTTAGAGCCTAATATTGCTTAGGTTTGCTTAATTGCCATTAGGCTCACATACACTGCTTAGGCAAAATGGTAATTTTGCACTAAAACTATGGGAATTTTTTCCTGCTCTACTAGATATCAAATACCACTTAAAAACATAATTCAACTTCCTTAAAAAGTTATGGGCCAAAACACCTTTCACCCGTGTAGAACCGGAGGTATTGGTCATTTTGAGTCGAAGTTCATAAAAACAAGATTTTCACCTCATATCAAATGATATAATCCCTTTCAAACATTCAGCTCCCATTGAGACCTTGGTGACTATCTTGAATTTAAAAATGACCTTAGGGCATTTTGGTCATTTGTACTCTAATAAAAAATTGGGCCGTTACATGTTATGTTATTTAGGTGAAAATCTCATTTTCCGAACTTTTTGCCAAAATGACCAAAATACTCCTTAGCTTTAAAGGTGTCGTTTTAACTGAACTTTTCCAGGAAGTTGGAATAATGTTTATGAGTGGTTTTGATGTTCAGCTGATTGAAGGTTTGAGAGTTTAGTGCAAAATTACCATTTTGCCCCTAGAACAGTGTAAATGATCCTAATGACATAATTAAGCAAACCTAAGCAATATTAGGCTCTAATCGAAGATTAATTTATTTTGACAATTAATCTCAAGTCAAAATAATTTATTAAGGTTAATTAGGGCTAAGATTGCTTGGTTAAACTCTAATTACATATTTTGATTCAAGATTCCTAGTCATGGAATCTTGAATAGTTTCTCTCTCTAATTCCTTAAATTAAGGAATTGTGCCCATACCTTCATTTGACTAAGAAAATGGTTTTAAATTGTTAATTCAGCAAGATCACTTTCCTAATCAAGTCTTGACAACCTTAATTAACCATTACCTCACCTAAACACTTTCTTACAAACTCCTAATCAAAACCTTAATCAAAGACACACTCAAACACATCATTAATCCACATTTAATATAAACAAATTTTCTCCTTGGTCTTCAAATGTTTGAAAGCACCCCTCCAATACCAACACATGTTGATTTCTTCTTTCTCCAAAGACCATGCTTAGGCCATACCTAAACCATACCACTATGCCTTAACCATGCTTGCAACCATGCTTGCACCCATACCCATTGAAGATATATTTCTCTCCTTTTCCTAAAACAATTTGCACTCCTTCCTCTAAGGCCATCTATGAGCTCTCAATCTTCTATAAATACACTAGCTTGGAAGCTCTTAGGATCCTTTACACACTTGAGCAAACTTCAAGCTTTCTTCCCAAATACAAAGAGCTTCTTTTCTCCTCCTTGGCCGAGTTTTTCAGCAAGGATTCAAGAGGATTTCTTTTTCTTTCTTCTTAAGAAACAAAGCTTTCCTTTATCTCTTTTCAAAGACTTCATTAGGTAGGGGTTTGTCTTCAAAGTTTTACTTGTTTTCTTGAGAAAGTTCTAGTTTTGTCTTGGTTCAAAACTTTTTTCTTTTCTTCTTTTCCTTTGCCTGGAGCATTTTCATGAGAAAAACTTTGGCTTGATGATGAGGTTTCATGATAATGGCTTTGTTGTTGTCATGTGAGAAGCTCTGAAATCTTGGCCTTAAACCATACATAGTTCCGATTTCCTTTTTCCTTCCTTGCTCAAGTTTTGGTTTTATTTCCTTCTTCCTCATCATGGTTTCATTTCTTTCCTCATTTGAGCAATGTTTGACAAATATATTAAATTAGTTCTCTTGATGCTTGTGATGCCAAGTGTTAGTGTTGTTTTCTTAAACCATTTTCTTGAGCTTGATGATGATGTTCAAACCAGAAGACTTCTTTGAAGCCTTGGTGCTAAGAACTCTAAAGCTTACTTTATGTTGTTAGATACATGTTTGGGTTAAGGCTATGATGTTCCTCTAAAGTCTTGTATGAGCTATAGTTAAGATAAAACAAGCTTGCACTCATGTTTAAGTTTATGCTTTGCATATCATGTTTACTTTTGAGCTATCACCTAATACTTAAAGATTAAAACAAGAATGTGCATAATCACCTAAAATAATCTCTAAGCCTACCTATTTCAACCTTAAAGTTGATTGTTGATTTGAAGTGAACACTCCAAGAGGCCTAGAGCACTAAAATAAAGAATTGAATCTTGCATCCCTGTTTATATTTCTTGTCTAGCATGTTTATGATTTTCCATCACCTAAACTTTAAAGATAATAAGGAGTGCATCTCATATTTACTTTATGTTCTCACTTTACTTTATAATGAAAGTAATGAGGTGCATAGCATGTTTAAGTTTATGTCATCACCAATATCTAGAGCTAAAGACTTGCCCAAGTATCACATGTTTTAGAAAATGGAGGCATCCCAAGGAAGCCATTTTGGCCTTGTGATGATGATGACGATGATGGACTTGAGATGAGTTCATCTAATCATAAGTGCCCATAGCCTATGTCTTGGAATTTTTATAAGCTTAGGTGTACTAAAGAAATATTATGAATAAGGTTTTATGTTTTAAACCTAGCACACCTTTATATGATTTTAATAAGAGGAGTTGGTTTCTAAAAGAGTTTTGAGTTCCTAAAATTATTCCAAGAGAAAGCTAGTAACTTATATGCATTTAAATCATGGAATTATGTGATTTATGTGAGCTATATTTTCTAATTCTGCCTTGTACTTGGCCACTATATAAATTCTATTTTATAGTGTTAAAATGTGTAAAGTTTTGTTTGAGTGAAGCAAAGATCAATTTAGGGAAGTTAGGAAAGAACAAGTAACTAAAAGGACTTAAAATGAGAATTCTAGAACACTTAGATGCCCAAATTGTAAATTCTGTTCATACATGGACTTAATAAAAATGGTTTATAATTAGTGGATATGTGTAGGAATCCCTCATAATTTGTTTAGGAGTTGATTATAGAGCCTTAGGCAAAGACAAAACTTAGAAAGGGCCAAAGTGATGTAATGCTGTTTGGTTATGTTAGTAAGCATAAATATTAGAGGAAATTATAGGTAATGATCCCTTAGGTGAAATAAAGATCCATAATGAAAGTTAGGATATTAGAACATAAGTTTAAAACCCGTAAGTGCCAAAGCATAAGACACCATAAGATAGGAGGTGTGAGGTGAGGATGAGACCGAGTGGGTATACTCGTGATGAATGTGAATGTGTTAATACCATGAATGTGAAACTATATGTGTATTTGTGACATGTTGTTGTGATGATGTGTATGCTATGGTTAAGATGCATGAGAATGTGAAATATGAATGAATTAAGAGGGTATGCTCTTGTGATTAAGAGATTTACTTGATTGAGAAATTTCATGAGAACAACATGTGTGATTTGAGTTGTGTGGCATGACTCAAATTTGAGGAAATTCAGGGTGTAGTCATTATGCTGCTGAATTTCCATCAAATTTGAGGGACTTAAAGAAGGTTTGAAAGAAAGATTTTATATGTAACATGCCGAGACACATTTCTCCTGCTATGGTAAGGAGAAAGAAAACCCATGGGGGTATGGTCGTGGAGCCATATTGAAACAATGTCACTGGCTCTAACCAGACGATGCGTTTCACTAGACGTATTCCTGCATGGTGAGGAGAAGGTAAAACTTGAGGGCATCGATATTAGCTTGCCAAAGCAGCAAAGTCACTAGTCTTAACCAGTCTGATGCGTTTCAGAGAAGGAAAAAGTCCCATGATGGGTGATCTTTAGGTCCCCCCCCGTACTTAGGAGTGAGGATTATTTCTTTTATGATTATGATACGCTTATCAAGAAGATAAGTAAGAACTAGTGACGACTAGTTGAGTATGAGCTCATAGCCTAGTATCAAGGGTCGGTTACTGATTTTTAAATACCATGATGTCACAAGTTTGAGAAATGAGAAGATGTGAAACATTTTGCTTATGAGAGAGGTTGATCCAGGAATTACATGCCACTTGTATGAGAATTAGTTATTGATGAGATGTTTTATTGGTTTGCTTGCATAAAGTATTGCCATGCATTCATGTTCTGTATGCCGCATACATGCATTAAGATTCACATAAGACACGACCTTGGATAATTACTTTTATGAAAACCTCATAATGAACCTTTACATGTTTAACCTTTTCATAATAAACCCAAGGTTCTTGGGGACTAAACGATGACACTAGGATAGAGGATTCCCTACGAGATTCTTTAGCAAGATTCTCACCCTTGTTTCTTCTTTTTCCCTTACATTTCAGATTTCTATGGCATCGTTCATGATCTTCATTGATACACCCGTGGGAGGTGCACTACGATCCAGATCATCTAGTCATATCACTTTGAGGGTCATTGTGCCTTGTATATTTTGCATACATGGGCATCCATTTGCATTCCCGGCTTCTCAGTTTCGCTTTACCTCGACCTCTCTTACGGATGATTTGATCTTTGAGAGGACACGCCCAGCCAAAGTAGACCGCCGTGCCCGCCCTTCCGCTTTGACGGTGCGCGGCTACCCCGAGTGTCTTCCGCCGAGGCATTCAGAGACGACACGTCGGAGGATTCCCCTACCATATCTTTTTGGAGGGATCTGCCCCATAGTTCCCATGGACATCGAGAGGGGCAACAAGGATATGGTGATGAGCTGAGGCTAGCTCGATGCCCTGAGAGATGCGCCCACATTGAGGAGGTCATGTCCGTCCACTTTTCGTGCACACACCCGAGAGCCGCATACTTCATTGGGTACGTGCCTTCGAGGACGAGGAGCAGTGTCATTGTTGTGAGGGAGGGGGTAACCATGGCTTGGGATTGATCTTTGGGGCTTTCCATGTATTTGCGTTTATGTTTCCTATTTCTTTTCTTGTATTTTCGTTTCCTGGACTGGAGCTCTGCCCACTTATATGGGTATGACTTTATGACTCTTTATATTTCAAGTCGTTGTATTAAACTATGATATTTAATATTATGATGGTTGTTCCTATGGTTGAGGTGTCTTATTGCTTTTGTATTGCATAATTTATTTTCTCTTTACTTTACGTTTCGGTCGATGTCGTATTTTGTTTTACATATTTCAAAAAAAAAAAAATTTACCCGTTTTTTTCGCTAAGTAATTTTTCAAACGAGTTTTAAGGGAAGTAATAACTAATAATTAATCTTAATACGTCCTAGGCGTGTTGGTTAAATATTAGGGTGTTACAATCTTGAGCTAAATAATTAGTGGTATTGATGATAATAAATCCCTTAGATGCATAAGAAAGTAATTTGACAATTAGAGTTACTCATTTAGGGTTTGGCTATTTAAGGGAATAATTATGTGTTGATGATTTGAGATGATGAATTCATGTGATATTGATGCTATGTGAGTACTTGATCTCTAAGGTTAGAATCCATCATCTTGCATGTTATTTGTTTCCTTGGAAACATGGGAATGCTTGTGCTCGAAGTATATGAAGAATTATGATATTTATGCATTATGTCATGCATCTTGATATAACATGCTAAGACTTGAGATGACTTGAAAACATGAGAAAATGATCTTTTGGACTCATCAAACTATAGGTGATGAAAGGTGATTCTTCCGTGAGCCGCACTTTTAAGTTGGGACTTTAACTTATCAAAAGGGATAAGTAATACACTAGTGACAACTAGTGAGGTATGAGGTCATAACCTAGAAGTACTCTCAAAAGGGAAGAGTTATAGGGTGGCCCCCAAGAGTGAAAGTGAACTATATTTAAGTAACCTAACAAACCAAAGAATGTCATTCATGAATCATGTTCTATGCATATTATGTTTGCTATGAAGTTAGATATATGCTATAAGGATAAATGTTGCATATCATAATAAAGTATGATGCATTCATTACAAGACGCATGATAAAATGGATGAGCCTCGATAATTGATGCTTTAAAACTTAGTAAATGAATCTTTGCATGCTCACTATTTCATAATTAACCCGAGATCCTAAAGATGTTGATGATGTCACTTAGATAGGAGGATACCCTACGAGATTCTTTAGTAAGATTTTCACTTCCTCTTTCTTCCTTTCCATCATGTCTTCAGGTTCCAATGGCAACGTTCATCCTCTTCATTGACACCTCCACTTGGGAGGTTCATTTTGACCCTGAGCATCGGCTTACCATTTTGAGGGACGCCGTCCTCCGTCCAAGTCTTTATGTTTGTAGGACGCCTATTTGCACACCCGTCCATAGCTACCGTTTCTCTTTGACCTCCCGTACGACGATGACATGGTTTTTGAGTGTTCACGTATGCACAATGACAAGATCCTCTGCACCGCACACCACCGTGTTTGTCGTTCGTGATTTCCTATATTATGTCCCTCGCTCCAGGCATTTAGAGACTGACCCATTTGTAGGACTCGCCTACCCACATATACTCCAAGAGCTCTGCCCCTACTCCCCTATGATGAAGGAGGGTAGTGAGGAGATGGTCACCTAGCTGAGGTTGGCACGAAGGCCATCCATGCGCCCTCGGCGCGTAGCCCATGTTCAGATCTGTGTGCTCTTTCCTACGAGTTTTGCTCATGGATCGGTCATATTCGCCTTTCCAGGGCCATCGAGCCATGACCACTTGGAGGACCTTTAGTGCATACACCACTACTAGTTTAGGATAACCTTCTTTTGTTTTAGAGGTTATCTATCTTAGGTGCGCTAGGTAGGCATGTTTTCCTTTGTATTTTCCTTTCCTTGTATTTGCTTTTCTATGATGTACTAAACTCACCTTCCATGGGTGGGTAAATTATGATATGTTTAGCTATGGTGTGCTAATGGATAATCTTTTATGGAGCCATATGATGTTTCTATCTATGTTGTTCTTATACATGTTACACATTTCATTGACGATAGCTTAATATTATGCACGGCCACGTTTTGTCTATGTTTTCAAAAGAAAAAATTGGCTCATATTTTTATTAAGTATTTTCTAGTATGATATAAAGAAAATGAAGACAAAGAGTAATATCTAATAATCAACTAGAATACGTCTAGGCGTGTTGAGTTAATTATTAGGGTGTTACAATTAACCAGTCAAACAAGTTAGATTTCATTGCATTGCTCATGTAACTACCAGAATGACCAGGACACCATGGAAACAATAAGGAAACATCCATGAGTGTTGGAAAATTGTCAATCATTAACTAACTAACTCCCACATATATTTTTTTTGAGATGCAAATATACAATGCATGACATAAGGAAAAACATAATGAAAAGTACAAAGAAAATAAAAGTCAACAGAACATGAGTAAAGGGCGGAAATATTAACCAATGATTCACAAAATGACCCTCCCAATACTTACAAAAGGACACTGTCCGCATGCCTAACCATGTATAACATCAAGGAGTCCTTATCAGGATCTTCACCCTTGCTGAACTCCACATCAGGGTCATTTTCTCAAGAATCAGAATCAGGCACATCACGTAAGGTGGAGTACCTAGCAGGTGGTGCGTGACAAGTTGGTGGTGGTCGTTTGTTGGGGGCAGGAGGGGCTTGCCGAGGACCTTAACATGAGGATCAACACCCGGATTGCATCTCAAGATGGGCCATACGCCTCATAATCCACTCCTCGGAGTCTGGAATAAACTCAATGACATAAGCCCTAAGCTCTAACTACATGGAGTCAAGGTGGAAAGAATAGCCCATATGTGGTTGGAGGAACCAACTCCCTTATCCTTAGCTCTGTGCGCTCCTAAGTCATATAGCTTCTTTACTTGCAATCACTAGGCCTAGGAGGCCCAGCTTATCTCCTAGCATGGGTCTCTATGTTGCAAAGGCCATTTTGTTACAAGAGTAGGATAAGGAAGCCCCTACGAGGATTTTCCTTAATGCATATGGGGCATATGCTAGCGGATGATACCGTGGATGTAGATGTGTCTCCTCTCCATCAAACAATAAACAAGGAGTGCCTGCTCACGCGAAGAGAAGAATGTGTATGGTCGTATGGTAAAATATGAGAAAGAGCTAACCTCATCTACAACCGAGACTTAAGGTAAGCTGGAGCTTCAGGCCAATGATCACGAGAGTGAATTGTATTCCCAAGAGGCATTCTGGATGGCCAATATGGTAAAGGACAATGCCCATATTCCCTTCCTTCTTCATAAGATGTAGGTATTCATCAAGAAGAGTCATCTTCAGGGATGCTTGGAACTGATGGGGCCTCCCCTATAACTTAGGGGTTTACTAGAATCACCGACCCTTAACACGCATCTCATGAAGCCCACATATCCTAGTCAGCACAAACTGCACAGATGCATTGGGAGGCCCTGTGCTTCCAAAAGGAACCTGATGGTGCCGTCTTCAATGGTATGGATGAGAGGAGGCACTTTGGGGTCTCGCGCCTAGAAAAGTCAAAGGTCAACTTAAGAAGAAAGGGGTATTCTTTATAGCTATCTCTACTTTATGCTTTGCCTTCCAACTGGCAAAAGAGAAAGTGTTATTGGCAGGGCTCTAATAGTTGTTGAGGAGTTATCCAATACCCAAGGTCGCTTCCCTCGCCTCTGACCAGCCCTAAAGCTATTGTACCTTAAAAACGAAGGGCGTGCATGAATGAGTCTAAATAAAAGATAAAGCAATCCAAATATCCAAGGTAAAATAAATAAATAAATAAAGAATAACATAACGGTGTGGTCCTAGGAGAAGCAAATATGTACAAAATCATCATGTAGTGGGGTTGGTAAGTAGGAGTGGAAGATCAACATGCAGGCCCCCAATGGAGTTCCAATACATAGATATGGGTTCAAGTAGTGTAAAGGAGTAGCCAATTCCAAATGATTCAAGAGAAAAAAAATGACAACAATCATCAACGAAGAGGAAGTTTAGAGTTCCTACACAAGCCCAACGGTAAGCAAAAGAAAAGAAAATCATTCAAGCATTTTACCAAACACATGGCATGCATAACCCCACTGAGCTATAGAATCATTATAATGTATACCGAAACCCTTTAAGCAAAATGAGAAACAGCAGTAGAGCAATAACTGGAATGAGAGGAAGCATAACCTGGAGAAATCGAAGAAAAATGCTAGATTAGGGTGATAAAGGTGAGAAATTGTGAAGGGGAGAGAGTAGTGTGTGCATGTGTAAGTGAAAAGTGAGGGTGTACGTGTGTTTCATGTTAAAATAGCACCTCAGATGCGTGATGACCGTTGGGCAGGATAGGACCGGTGGGCGGCTGTGTGCCACCCCCTTCCTCTTTAAGTGAAACAATACATTTCACTCGAAGGCCCCCCTTTTTTTAACCTAGCACCCAATGGACTACTTAACGACGGTCTCCAGGGAGTGCAAATACCGTTGCAGAGGGCCACCTGTTCATCTAACACTAGATAAAATAAGTAGGAACAAATAAATAAAAGAACCACAAAAATGAACAAACTATGGGTTATCTCTCAACCAGGATTTTGCTTTAATGTCCCTAAGTTGGACATTCAGGGCCTTTATGCTTGGTAAATGACTTGTACCAACTTAACTATTGTTTCTCCCCCAAGATCCATGGAAACCGGTACACCTTCAGCTGTGCCCATTGACCTTAAAAATTGCTTTGGACTTGGGGTCCTCAATCTCCACAACACTAAAAGGGATACTTTCGGACCTTAAAAGGTCTATCCCACTTAGATCTCAGCTTCACCATCAATTTCAACCAGGAGTTGTAGATGAGCCCAACGCCCTCATGGAACTCTCTCCTAGGGTTTCCAATCATGAAACACCTTGGTTCTCTCCTAGTACAAGCGAGAGTTCTCATAGCCTCAAATCTCAACTCCTTTAATTTGTGTAGTTACAATTTTGAGTTACACCAGCTCCTCCTAGATCCATACTGCTTAATAGCCTAGTATGCTCAATGCATCATTTCCACATGCAAATGGCATGCCTTTCCAAAAACAACTCAAAGGGGCTCATCCCAATAGGTGTTTTGTAGGCAGTGTCAATAAGCCCATAGAGCATCATCCAATCTTATGCTCCAGTCCCTCCGGTTGGGTTTCACCATCTTTTCCAAGATTATCTTGATTTTCCCGTTAGACACTCCAGCTTCGCGTTAGTTTGGGCATGGTTAGGAGCTCATACCTTATGAACAACCCCGTATCTACAAAGTAGAGATTCCATGTTCCGGTTGTAAAAATGGGATCCTGGTCACTTACTATGGCCTTAGGCATGCCAAACCTACAGTAAATATAAGGATGCACAAAAGAGACAACTATAGAAGAATCATTAGTGCGTGGGGGATGGCCTCTACTCACTTTGACACATAATCCATAGCAAGAAAGATGTAAATGTAGCTACAGGAGTTAAGAAAGGGACCCATAAAATCAATGCCCCAGACATAAAAAACTTCACAAAATTGTATGGTTAGAACATCTCATTTCTCCAAGAAATATTCCCTATCTTCCCATTGTTCACAAGCCTTAAAAAGTTATAGGCATCTCTAAAAAAGGTAGGCCAACAGAAACCGAGTCTCGAGACTTTTCTAGTAGTGCGTTGGGGCCCAAAGTGACCTCTACTCATAGGTGTGACAAAACTGGAGATGGACTTGAATTCCTCCTGGGCACACATCGTCGGACTATTTGGTCGTTACATATTTTCCACAGACAGTGGTCATCCCAAACATAATATTTACCATTGCTTTTTAGCTTTGCAAACTGAGTCGTGAAAAATGTTAAGGGCCTACTCAAGCAACCAAGTAGTTAATGATATCAGTATACCACCAACAACCGACACACTTATCAAACTACTCATCATGAAAATTATCATTGAGAGGTCTGTTGCCCGAGTCAAGATGCTCAAGCCTGCGAATGGCTGCGTTACTAAATTTTCAACTCCACTCTTATCCTTAATATCCAAATCAAATTCCTAGAGTAGTAGCATACATCTAATGAGCTTAGACTTGGCTTCCCAATTTCTTCAAGGAAGTATCCTAAGGACTACATGGTCTGAGTACACTACCACCTTAGAGCCTAGCAATTAAGAGCAAAATTTATCCAAAGCAAAGACAATGGTTAAAAGCTCTTTCTTAACAAAGATGTAGTTGGTCTGTGTAGCGTCCATGGTCCTATAAGCATAGTAAATAGCATGGGGAACCTTACCTCCTTGTGTGCAAGCACAAACCCCCACGCATGATTAGCATCGCACATGAGCTCAAATAGTTAGCTCCTGTGAAGTAGCCAGATGATTGGAGTAATGTTACGCCTTCTGCCTTTCAAATGCCTCCCTATGTAACACCACAAAATTATTTAAAAATTAATTTGAGCTTTATTAGTCATAATTTCAAAAATTTGACAATTTTAGTAATGATGAGGATGGCTCAACGAACATGTTAAAAAAACAATTTTGGGCCGTGCATGAATAGTGACCTTATAGGCCTTACGAGCCTATCAGGCTAGTCAAAACTCTAGAATTGGAACTTGGAGGTGCCTAAAACTGAGAAATTATAGGATTGAGATTAGAAATGGTAAGGAATGAGCATTTTAGGCTTGAAATTAATATTCGGCAATGTTTGATTACCCGGGTATGGTATTTTACTTGTTCAAAAATTTTTGTGTGCAAATTTTAACACCAAAAGATAGCTTAAGCATGATAAATATATAATGTATATCATTCAATACATTTGAAATTTATTAATTTTTAGCCATCCATTTTACTATCTTTCTTTAAGAATTCTCCTTTTATATTATAATAACCAAGTTTTCCTTACAAGCTTCCTTACAAGACAAATATAAAACCAACATTCTCTATTAAGCTACCCTTGTTACGCCTGGGACAAGGCAGGGAGTGATCACCATGAACAAGGCATGGACGAGGAGCCGCGCCTCCAAGCAGAGGGTACATGAATGAACCAATCACGCACCCAAATGAAGGATCCTAAGTCTGGATACATGGGACTATACTGTTAAGGAGGGCTTATATAAATTATTGGTACTACCTATGCCACAAAGATGCATCTTTCTTTTGGTAGCCCATCACGAAAGAACTTCACAGCGTTAGCATGTCTGACTTGGTAATTTTGGATGGTTGACTTCCTAGGAAGTTTTCCTAGGATTCGTGTAAGTTAGGACAAAGCACACTAAAAAGACCTGTGTTGGTTTGTGGGAATAGTTGTCAATCAATGAAGCAGGAGGGATCTTACAAATGGTATTAGAGCCCCACCTCTCACAGTCGATGTGGTCGCAGGATGAACCAAGCGAAGCTGGTGAGCATGTAATGCCCAGGGACAAGGCAGTGAATGATCGCCTGTCAAGAAGGCACAGACAAGGAGCGGCTCCCGCCTCCAAGTGGAAGGGTACATGGATGAACCGATTACACACCTGAATGAGAGGGATCCTAAGTCCAGTATACTGGACTAGCAGTTAAGGAGGGCTTATATGAATTGATTAGTACTACCTATGCCACAAAGATGCATCTTTCTTTTCAGGAGCCTATCACAAAAGAACTCCACAGTTAGTGTGCTCTGACTTGAGGTAATTTTGGATGGGTGACCTCCTGGAAGTTTTCCCAAGAAGCATGTAAGTAAAGACAAAGCGTGCTGAAAGACTCGTGTTAGTTTGTAGGGACAATTGTCAATCCATAAATAGCAGGGTGTAACACCCTAAAAATTATTTAAAAATTAATTTGAGCTTTGTTAGTCATAATTTTAAAGATATAATAGTTTAACAACGATGAGGGTGGCCCAACGGACGTTTTAAATATATATATATATATATAATTTTTTTTGGACCGGGTGAATAGTAACCTTGCGGCCCCATGGGCCCGCCCCAACAGCTTAAACCTAGATTCGGTCCCGAGGTGCCCGAAATTAGGAAAACATGGGAATAAGGATAGAAATAGGTGGGAATGATAATTTTATACTTAAAATTTATTTTTGGCAATATTGGCTTAATCGGTACGATGTTTACCCGTTTATGAGATTTCGTGTGCAATTTCTTACATCCGAATGAACTTGCAGTGAAAGTTTGCCGCCTAACTCAAGTGTGTGGCTTAGAAGAAGCCACACCATTGCCACTTTATTAGGACCAATAGGATGTTTACAAAATTTCCATATTTATCTTTAAGAAAAGAAAACATTTTGTACTTGAAAATTCTATGCATTTTGTCATAATCTCATAAGATCAACATCTTATCATTTCCTTGCATCAAAATTTCAGCCAAGACAAGGGAGAAGAGGCAGCCACCATTGTCATCTCTCTCAAGAACTCAAACTTGCTTTCAAATCCCCAAAACACTAGCTCAAACTTACTAAAACACCAAGATCCCTTCATAAAACTTGTTCTACACCTAATTCTCTACCAATCTAACCGAACAAAATTTCCATTCCTTATCAAAAACTTGTCTTGTCCCTCACACCTCACTGATATCAGAGGGGTTTGAAGTTGGATTGGGAGCTTTGGAGGAGATGGAAGCAAGCTTGGTTAATCTTGAAGCCAAGGAGCTAATAGGTTACTCAAAGTAGGGTTTTTGCGCCTTATCTTGTCAAATTTTTCTGATCTGTTTTGGCATGACCTAAGTCCGAAATTTCTAGTTGTATTGATGGATAATATGTTGATATTGATGTGTAAATTTTGGTGGTGTGTTTGGATGTGGTTAGAAAGGGTTTTTCTCAAAGGAAATTGGGACTAGGCCTTGGATTTTTAGTTGTCCTGAAGCAGTAATTATGAATTTTCTGGTATAGTTGTGTGTAATTTCATGAGCTATAAAAATTATATGTTGTATTTAACATCTTACTAACTACATGAATTTTCTTGCATGTTGAATTTAAAGTTTACTGCCTCAATCAAGAATCCAAATGAGACCTAATGCTGCCTTAATGTTAAAACTGAAGCAATAAAGTTATCTGATTTTATTACCATAGCAAATGATTGAACTAGCCCTTGAAATTTTTACATTAAGTTAATAACATATTGAAATATCACTGTAAATGTTATTGTGCATTGGTTCAATCATTTGATAGGGTAAAAAATTATGAGAACTCAGTCTGAGCTTGCGAATTGGTGGTCCCGTAACCACTGATTTTGTAAAATTTATTGAAGGAGTTAGAGAGCTCCGTTTGTTTAAATTTTTATGGGACCTTGTGGACACATTAAGTGTCCTTGAGAATTTTTACAGCTTCTAAATTGATTGTTTATGGGCAAATAAATTTGTGCTACAAAGGTATGAAATCTGCCATTGTGCTGGAAATGGATTGATGTTGTGAATTGATGAACTAATGGCATTTTTGGTTCTAGTATTACATGAATACTTGATGTTACCTATTTGGCCATCTGACTTGTGACATATACATGCATGCTAGAGGAAGTAAAGAGTGGCTTATGAGGCATGATTGAGATTTCATTGTGAATGAAATGCCTTTATGTGCTTTATGCATGCATTTGGAAAAAGAAAAGAGAATGTACAAAGTTTACCGTGCATGTTCTGACATATGGACAAAATAAAACAAGACTTAGGTTGAATGAGGGGAGGAAATTGAAAAAGAACTCCCCAATTTATAGTCGGTAGACGTATCGGCTAGGAATAGATCTGTGTGTGATTCAGAAATAAAATGAAGTTCGATGATCACATATAGGAATGAGCTCAGTCCTACAAAGAGTCTATTTCCCTTAAGTGGTGTAATCCATTATAAATACCATTTGGTATAAATTATTTATTGTGGCATTGTCCACAACAAATACCCGTTGGGTATAAACTAAGTCTTTCCTATGTCAATAAAAAGAGAAAATGCACTGATTTGATCTTTTGCCATAAGTGAAACCATGTCACTTTGAGATAAGTTCATTGCATGTATTATATGCTACTCAATTTACTCTGAATTGTCTGCCAGGATGATTTACTCAATGTTAAAATACTATGAGATATATGCTTTAAGTGATTGAATGCTAAAAGAAACCCACTTCGAAGAATGGTTTTTGAACATTAAAATGAATCTTTGATATATGTCGCATGCTCACATTTTCTTAATAAACCGAAGTGGACGGGGCGACGATGATGACATTATGATGGTGTAACTGGGGAATTGCCCTACTAAGAATTGTGTAATTCTCACCCCTATGTTTTTGTGTTCCCATGTCGCCTCCAGGTTGATCAGAACAATAGCTGGAATTGAAGAAGTAGAATCATAGTACTTATTAGTTGATGTTTTTACTTTACTGTGCTTAGTTGGAGTTGTATGTATATAAATGAAACAGTGAATGTAGTGTAGTAAAGCTCTTAGAAGAGCTTCCCTCTGTACTTAATTATGTATTTAAATAAATGTTTTGGTTCTTCGTTATACATTTTAATAGAATTATGCTTAGTTACTTCACGAAGCGATCAATCTTGCTATAGATATTTAAGAAAGGTCCGCTAATTAGGAAGTAACAACTCTTAAGTATGATGTCATGACTTAAGGATGGGGTTGTACTTGGAGGATGTTACATTATGGTATCAGTCTTATCCTTGTAGGACCTTGAGGAATGGACTAGCTATGCTTCCAAGGAATAGATAAGTCATGCCTTGAATCTTATCTTAGAAAAATTATATGTTGAGTAACATCCTCAGGCAACTCCATGATTCTTCTTGGGTCTATTAAAGACTTTTACTACTTGAAAAAATCATGAATTGAAATCATACCGTGCTGCCCTGATTGTTAGATTAGAAGCTGAATTTTGCTAATTTTATTACCATAGCAAATGGTTGATTTTTCCTTTGAAATTTTTACAGAGTGTTGGAAACATCTTGAAGTTTAACCTTGATTTTTATTCTGAATTGATTGATCATTTGCTAGGTTAAAAATTAGGAATTTCTGGTTTTGATATTGAGATTAGTGGTATTGACCACCAAATTTGTCTAATTTTGATAACATAGTTAGAGAATGATTCTTGCTTGAAATTTTTACAAGACCTTGTGGACATATTGAAGTTTCTAAAGAGAATTTTTATAGCCTCAAATTGATTGTTTGAAGTGCAAATAAATTTGTGCTATAAATGGTGTAAAACTTACCCAATTGCTGAAAATGAACCCAAACCATGAATTATAATGTAATGGCATTTTTTGGTTCAAGTATGATGTATATGAATACATGCTAGTGACTTTAAGGATTGGTTTATGATGCATGATTGAAATCACTTATGATTGAATGCCTACATGTGGCTTATGCATGCATTTGAGAAAAAAAGTATATGATGGAGTTATATGAGAAAGAATGTATAAATTTCAATTCATGTTCTGACATATGGACAAAACAAAACAAGACTTATGTTGAGTGAGGGGAAGGCAAAAGAAGACTTTCCTAGGGATATTATGAGTCAGGAAACGTATCGGCTAGGAATAGATCTATGTGTGATTCCTAAAAGGATAAAATGAAGTCCGATGATCACGTATAGGAACTAGTCAAGCCTTGATAAGCAATCTATTTCCCATTATAGAGTTGTCCACAAATACCATTTGGTAAAAACTATCCATTGTGGAGTTTTCCACCATAGATACTTGTGGAATAAACGAAGTCTTTTCTATGTCGATGAAAAGAGAAAATGAGGATTCAGTTTTGTGGTCAGAAACACCCAGACCATTTCTGATTATGTCAAGGGAACTTTTAAAGATTTACTACTTTTAGCATATGCATATTCATATCATATTGAATCATTTTGTTTAACATTATTTACTATGACTAGGAGCTTTATGATATAGGAGTACCAAGTGACTGATTATTAAAAGTATCCCACTTCGGATGTATCATTTGGAACTTTAAAAATGAACTGTTGTTTTGTAATGCATGAACACCTTTTTCCTAGAAACCGAAGTGGCTAGAATGATGACAATGACACTTATTATTGTGTATTTGGGGAAAAACCCTATTGAGAATGTAGAACTTCTCACCCCTACGTGTTTGTGTTTCCGTGTTGTCTCCATGTCTATCCAACAAACTATGGAGTTGCTACACAAAAGAAATCGGATTTGTAGTAGTTTCTGGTCTAAGGCTTATATTGGTTGTATGTTGTTGTAGATATATGTATAATTATAAGTGAGAATAGACGCATATGAAAGCTCATAGGAGAGCTTCCTTTGTATTACTTTGGGTTCCGAAATGTAACGTTTCTTTGTTATATATATTCTAACAGAATTACAACTTAGTTACTTCATGATTCGATTGATTGCTATGGATAATTAAGAAATGTTCACTAATTTATAAGTAATAACTCTTAAGTATAATGCCATGACTTAAGGATGATGTTGTACTTGGAAGGATGTTACACCCTTTGCCATAAAAAACAAACTCAACATCTTTCTAGGAGGGAGGTGAGAGGTTAGGTGATCTTGCTTGGAAGTCCTTGATGAACCTTCTGTAGAAAACTTGTGACCAAGAAATACAAATCTCCCACACGCATGCGGGGTGAGGCAAGGAGGTAATAACTTTTATCTTAGCAGTGATCAACATCAATGCCCTTGCTAGAGACTACATGGCCTATGACTAAATCTTGTTCCACCATAAAGTGACATTTTTCAAAGTTTAAGACAAGGTTAGTTTCCACACACCTCTTGGAACATTCCTAGCTAGGCTACTCAAGCAAGAATCAAAAGAAGAACCAAAAATAGTAAAATCATCCACAAATACCTCCATGCATTCTTCTAGCAAATCAAAATATGCTCATCATGCACCGTCTAAAAGTAGCTAGTACATTGCAAAGGCCAAAGGGCATTCGCCTAAGCATAGGTGTCAAAGGGGCACGTGAAGGTGGTCTTCTCTGCTCTTCCAAGGCAATATGAATCTGAAAGTACCCCGTGTAACTATCTAAAAAGCAGGAGTGAGATTTTTTGCCAACCTGTCCAACATCTGATCAATGAAGGATAGTGGGTAATGGTCCTTCCGTGGCTCATTGAGCCACCTAGAGTCCATGCAAACTCTCCAATTGTTTTGCACCTGGGTTGGAACCAACTCACCTTTTTCACTCTTCACCAATAATCCCCGATTTCTTAGGAACCACTTGCACCAGCCTCACCCACTCACGTTGAAAAAAAGTAGATGATACCGGCCACAAAAGCCTTGTTCCCTCCTCTCACGACATCAAGTATCAATGGGTTGAGTCTCCGGCACTATGGCTGGTCCTAATCCAGCCACCTTCTCCAGTAATATCCGTGCATGCAAGTGGAAGGGCTAATCCTTGTAATGTCATCTAAGGTCTAGCCAATGGCCCTCTTTTGCCTTATCAAAATAGTAATCAAATTATCCTCTTGGGTTTTAGAGAGGCCATTGGCTATGATGAACGGTATGTTTCACCCTCCTTTAAGAATGCATATTTGAGATATTGGGGGTGGGGCTTTGGTTCTGGCCTACTAGTTGTGTACCTATCCCTATAAGCTTAGACAATTCTAAAACAAGGAGATCATTATATCTGATGGAGAACAGATAATCTACAAAAAGTAAAGTGTTAGAAGATAGGGGTGTTACTACTGGGTGTATTAATGATATGCTGTGGCATCTTTTGCTAATAGTATTATAGTATCTTCAAAAATTTTCCCAGCCAAAGATCCATCAATAGTGGCACACTCCCTACATAGTTGGTGGCACCATCACTGCAGGACATTCAAACTTGCACCACCCCTAACAACTCATCCATATCCTCAGTCAAAACCAAGATACACATCATCAACCAAGGATTCAATGACATTAATGCTAAAGACATAATGCCTCAGGTGGGTGTTTCATGGCATCAGAACAAGTAGAATTGAGCCTTCATGTCCCCACACTCAAAGGATAAGGTACCTATATACATATTGATCTTGGTTCTTGTAGTTTTTAAAAAGGTCTTCCCGAGATCAATGTGTGCTCAGGAGCATTGAGGTTATCCTCCATTGCTAAACAAAGTTTGTAGGAAAAATTAAATTGTTTACCTAGACAAAGATGTTTTCCAAAATTCCATCTGACTCTGAATGTTACCCTTGGCCAACTGGACTCTAATTTGGTGGTGTCAGCTCTCCTTCTACCCAAGGCCTCATAAATTGATTAGGGCATAATACTTAATGTCGGCTCGAGACCCGTCAAGGCTTATCCAATGAACATTAAACGCGCTTGCCGAGATCCGCCAAGGCTTGTCCAAGGAACGTTAACGTGCCTAGATCCTTGTACTTCATAATGGAGCTGGCATGGCTGAATAAAGGGAGGAGGCTTTCACCCCCATGGTCACTATTTCCATCTCATTGCCCCTCAATTTCCTCTTGTTGGTGCACATATCCATTAGGAATTTGGCATATTTGGGGATTGCTTAATTCGGCATCCAATAGAGGGATGTTGACCTCTACCTTCCGAAAGTCTCCAAGAGGTCTTTCTCCAACTTGGTCATTGGACTTATTGGACCTTGTACTCTCAATGAGGAAGGATGGTATAAACCTACCTACTCTTCTACTTCTCCTCTAGGTGTAGGCCACTCGTTGCATCTTTGACTAAACTACTCATCTCCTCATTCACAACCATAACCTACTTTAAGGACCACTAAACCTCCGGCGAAGGACTAGACCTTAGAACAATAGTAGAAATATTCCCCTTGGGGTTGGGAATCGTCTAAGAGGAAAGGTGGATGCACTTCCTGACCGGGTTTAGGAATTCTCTAGCCATACAATTGCATTTCTCATCTATTGCATGGCTTGTTCTTGTTTCCTCCGTTTCTATCATCATTTTCATCATTTCCTACCATGGTGTATTTGAAATGGAAGTAGTGGTAAGGCTTATGGAACTGGAAGCTATAAGACAGGTGGTGACAGTAATACCGGGTTGGCTATGCTGCGCCCTCGCCATGGTGGAACATATTTCTGTTATTGCTATGGAGAAGAATTGTTTGATCTAAAATTTAGGTGATCTCTAGGTGTTGCTGGAATTGCACGATCCCCACCAGTTACCCTATTCTGAGGCCAACTACGGAATATGTTACTAATTGCAACTAATGTATGAGGTCTTCTTATAATGAGGGTATATGTCTAGTGTGTAACTCATAAGAGCAAATACCACATGCTTGACGCCCTTAACTAGAGGAACTTGATTTAATACAATTGATTCAGAAATTTGAGTCTATCCAACTTCTTCTCCACCCTAATATTCTCAATTGAAGAGACTTCACCTACTCAATTGGTACTACTACCACCTTAAACCCAAACTACTCAGAGTTCCTGATGTCAATCAAAATTCTAGCTAGACACCAGGAGTCTTGTCAACTAAGGTACCCCATTGGCAACATCAATCTTGCTCCTCTACATAACCAGGAGTCCCTCATAGAAGTACTGTGTAACGCCCCAACTTTTACCGTCATTTACAAATTATCGAATTACCCTAGGTAATTCTTATATAAATTCGAGACCGAACAATCCTCAATAGAGGATATAACATTAGAAAAGAGGTTATGAGCGATTCCTGAAGAGTCGCAAGCCTCGAATTTCTGGACGTAAAATGACCAAAATGCCCCTTAAGGTTATTTCACTCAGAAAATGAGGATCGTGGGCCCCGGCCATCCTCAAGGGGATGTTTCTAAGGATAATAGGGGATTGTTTGTGTTATGTGTGTTAATAGAGGAGAAAAATCTCAATTTTGAGTTTCACGCACGAAATGACCAAAACGCCCCTGCCGCGTTTTAACTCCGATTTGCATGCCGACTTAGCGCAAACCTCACTAAAATGTTTTAAAAGGTGTTTTTAAGCTATGATTGGCCATTGGTTAAGTTCGAATGGCCCCCAAAACTTTGAGTGAATGTCATTTTGCCCCCGTCTTTGTACAGTTTTGCAAATTTTGAGATTTTTGATTCGTCTAGCAAAACCTAAGCAATATTAGGCTCAAATTAAAGCTTATTAAATTCTAATTCTAATCTAGAGTCAAAATTATTTATTTAAATTGATTAGAACCTAAAATTGCTTAAAAACACCCAAATTGCTTACTAATTCACCTAAGCCCTTAATTGCAAATTCTCTAAAATTGCAAAGATACTTACCTACACCTAAATAATACATGGAACACACAAATTTCTCTTCCATGGGCTGCAATGCCGAAATAATACAGCCATAATACACAGAAAATTGCACTAAAACATAATGCCAAAAATTACCATAAAACAAGGAACTTTGAAACATGATTCCATGTTTTAAGCCACCAAACAAGATGATTTTTCCTTCCTTGTTTCCTCCTCAAATTTAGTCAGATTTTCCTCCTCCTCTTGTCCATCCATGAGCTTGAACCTTCTATAAATAGGCATGCTTAGAAGTCATTAGAGGCTTGCTCAAAAATTTCACAACTTCAAGTTTTTCCTAAGCTCAAAAACTTTCTTTCTTTCTTCCCTTGGCTGAAATTCTTTCTTCAACCTTTCAAGGATATTTTGTTCATTTCACTTCAAGAAACCAAGTTCTCTTCCTTTCCTTCAAATCAAATTAGGTAGGGTGTTGTTTCTAAGTTCATTTTATGCTATGACAAGTTATGTTTCTAGCTCAAAAATGTTGAATAAATGAACATTTTCTATGGCTTTTTCAATTCAATTTTCTTCCTTCTTTCTTTTGAGTAATTCGGCCTTATGGCTTAGATTATGATGAGACCATGGTTTGATGATGAGGTTCTTGAGTGTTGGTTGCAAAGCCTTCACAAGTTAGACCTCTAAAACTTGAAGGTTTCACTAGTTTTTAAAGCTTTATAATTTCAATTTTTCTTTCCTTATTTTCTTATGGTTTCGGCCAAATGGCCTAAGAAGGAATGAAATGATGGCTTGATGATGAGGACCTTGAGTATGGGTTGTAAATCCATCACAAGTTAGGCCTTTAAAGCTTGAAAATTCCACTTGATGCAAAACTTTAAAGAATGATGTTTTTATGATGTAAAAATAAAGATCTTGAGTTTAGAACTTGAAAGATGTATTTTTCACTTTGTCTTGCTAAGATATATATTGGGTTGAATATTTCTCTAAAGTCTTGGAAGAGCTCTAGTAAAGAAATAAAAGGAACTTGCATCCATGTTAAGTTTATGTGCATCACTAAATTCTCAAGAATAAATAAATGAACTTACATATCTCATGTTTAAATTTCCAAGCTTGCATTTCATGTTTATGTTTCAAGTTGTCACTTAATCTTCAAAGATAATAAAGAGGATGCATCTCATATTTATTTTATGCTCTCACTTTATTTTATAATGGCTAAAAGAATCAATGCATGGCATGTTTATTATTATGTTATCACCTAAGAATTTTAGAGCTCAAAGACTTGCCCAAGTATCACAAGCAAAGTTGGAAAATGGTAGTATCCTAAGGATGCATATTTCCTTAAGATTATTGGAGTCAAAGAATTTATTCTTTAAGAAGTCTTGAGTTGGAGCTTAATAAGAATTCTCTTCTCCTTCACCGGTCCAATGCGGACTACCGCTCGTTTCTTTTTTTCTTTTATTAAGATTCTCTCTCCTCCCTGGTCCAATGCGACTACCGCTCCAATTTCTTGCATCATGTTTACAATTCCAAGTTATCACCTTATAAAGATAAGATTAAAATGAGGTTGCATAGCATGTTTATGATTCTAGTATCACCTAAATCTTTAAAAGCTCAAGACTTGCTCCTTTTATCTTAAGTGAGAATTTTAATCATGAACATTCTTTCAATGTATAAATTGACCTCATGATTAAGGTAGGCCTAAAGTGATTTTTAAATAGCTACTGAGTTGGTTCTATAATTTCTTTCAAGATTACCAAAAAGAATTAGTTTCTAAAAGAGTTTTAAGGCTTGAAATGATATTACAAGAAACTAATATCTTGCATGTACTTAAAATGAGATATTAAGCAATTATGTGAGGTTCATGATTCAGCCACTATCTGAGTTAGTATTACTATGATTTGATATGTTTGAAGTTGTGATAATTATGTTTATTGATAAGGAATAATTCTATGCATGTTAGAAGTGAAATTAGCTACATAAAAGCGTAAAGCTTTAAATATGATTTACTGCCTATGCTGCCTCATATGGTTTAATAATGTTCTTAAGGCTTATGATTAATGGTAATGATGGTAATTAATCCCTTAGATGCATAATTAATTAGTTTGATAATTGAGGTTACCCAATTAAGTTTCGGTTATTTAAGGAAACGGTAAGGATTTATGATGATGCTTATTAAGTATTTGATTTCATTGAATGATTTCATGGCTTGCATGTTATAGTTGGTGTTCAAAAATGATAAAATGCTTATGCATGAAATAATGAAATATTCTTTGTTATTTAAAAATTTACCCTTGTTGTCCTATAAGAAAGTATATTATTATAAAAGTGTAATTTGGAAAGATTTAAAGAAAGACTTGGTATTTAAGTGTCCATTGTGACCCACCTCTTTCTTTGGAATAGCAGGTGCATGAATCCAGTTGGTATATATATTATTCAGGAATAGACTATAAATGAGAAATGTTATAATGATTATGAATTGAGAATTGGATTATGATATAACATGCAAAGACTTAATGGTGACTTAAACATATAAGAAATGATCCTTTGGACCCATAGACTATAGGTGGTGAAAAGGTGATTCTTGCCCCCTAGTCGTTTCTCAAAAGGGTAGAGTTGGATTTTAGCTTATCAAAAGGGATAAGTATATGCTAGTGACGACTAGTAAGGTATGAGCTCATAACCTAGATTACTCCAAAAGGGTGAAGTATAGGGTGGCCCAGGAAAATGATGATGAAAGTAACTTTAAGTCACCTAAGAAACTAAGTAAATGCATTATGTGAATATGATGTTCTGCTATGCATAGTATTATGAAATGATGATAAGGAATATGATGTGGTTTTATGCATAATTATGTTATTATATATGAAAGGAAAAGTTCATTATAAACATGACATGCTAAGTTTATGATGCATTATAAGACGCATGATTAAAATTGCAAACCTCGGTAAAGTATATTTTCGAACTTAATAAATCAATCTTAGCATGCTCACTATTTCATAATGAACCCCGAGGTTCCTGGGGACGATGATGATGACACAATGCATCATGAGGTGAGTACCCTGAGATTCTTTTATAAGTTTCTCACTCCCTCTCTTCTTTATTTTTCCCATCTCGTCTTCAGAAACGGGAAGGAAGCGTCGTGAATCACATTCGAGGCTACACCTGGTAGATGATTTTGATAGTTCCTTAGTTTTACTCGTATATTTTAGAATATCTATCCCTATCCTTGGAGTGTTATTCTAGGTGCCATTAATGGATGTTTTTCCATCCATATATTATTTATGTTTTGTTAGATTGCCTACACCTAGCTTATTCTCTTTCGTAGGCAAAATATCTATGTGTTATGTAATTATGGATGTTATATGATGGAGCCAATATGATGTGTTTTTTTATGTTCTGTCTACGCATTATTCGCTGAATTATGTTACACGTTATGCAAGCTCACGTTTTCAATTATGTTTAAAAAAAAAATGGCTCGTAATTTCACTAAGTATTTTCAAAGTATGATGAAACTGAAGCAAAGAGTAAAGTCTAGTAATTAATTCAGATTTAAACCTAGGTGTTATTCGGTTAGATTGTCATATTCTAATTTTGTATGAAAGGGTTAAACATGCAAAGGTTTATTATAGGGTTTTTCATAAAGATAATAATTATCCAAGTTTTAGGGATGTCTTGTGATGAATCTAATGCATGTATGGCGCACAAAACATGAATGCATGACAATCTTTAGGCAAGACTAGACATAATCGAATGAATTAAGTGGCATGTCAGGCTCTCTTTCTTCAAACTTGTGACACTAAGCATCATGATGGTAACCGCACCCTAAAACTAGGCTATGAGCTCATACCTTAACTAGTCGTCACTAGTTCTTACTTATCCTCTTGATAAGCGATCATAAACATAATCATAATCATCATAATCTTGATTCCTAGAGTACAGTTAGGGGCCCTGAGTCACCCCATCATGGACTTTTTCCTTCTTGAAATGCATTCGAATGGTTAAGACAAGCACTTATTCGGCTTGGCAGGCTGATGTTAAATGCCTGGTTTACCTCTCCTCAGGATAAGCGAGGAGAAGTGCGTCTCGGTGTGTCACATTAAACATCTTATTTTTCAAAACTTTTAATTGCCTCAAAATTGACGAAAATTAGGTCAATGAGGTTTGCCGAATTCCTAGAATTAATCATGCCACTTAACTCACATAAATACATGTTGTCTATGAATTCCTCAATCAAATAAAATTTCAATCATAAAATCATACTTTCTTTGATTCATTTGTATTCACATAGTCTCATGCATTATGCCCACAATATACCAAAATCATCATCACAACACACCATGAATCCTAATACTCTCACACTCATGACATAACCCGTCATCATAATTCACGAGCATACTGGCTCGGTCTCATTCTCACATCACACTCCTCCTTTCATAGTGTCTTATGCTTTGGCCCTTGCAGGTCTTAAACTTGTGTTCCAATTATCCTAACCTTTATTATGGATCCTCCTATAACACCTAAGGGATCATTACCTATAATTCTTCTAACATTTATGTTCACTAACTCATCCAATCAGCATTGTATAGATTAAACATCATGATCATTACTTGACTATGGGGGATTCTAGGATCTACACCTTAGACTCTTTCTAAGTTGTGTCTTTGCCTAAGATCCTAGGTTCGACTCCTAGGCATAAACACTAATTATAAGCCATCTTCCTTAAGCTTGGAATCCTGGAACAAAAGTTATTATTATTCTTAGATATCTAAGGGTGTTAAGATTTTAGTTCTCAAACCTTTCTATTTACTTAGTCCTTACCTCACACGGTCAAAATCGTTCCTAACTTCTCTCAAACATAATCTTATACATTATAACTCCTAGAAACAGAATTCATACAATGGCCAAAAGATAGAAAACCAAAAGTATGTATCATGCACAAATCACATAAAATCATGTTATAAGTGCAATACGAGTTACTAGTCTTTCTCTTGGAATAATTTCATGAGCAAAAAGGTGTTCTGGTAATTGATTATATGTGCCTGGTAATCAATTACAGGGACTAAATTTTATTATTTGGTTAAGAAATAACCGGGTAATCGATTACATAGGATAGTAATCGATTACATAGGATGTAACGATTCCTCAGTTAATGCTCAGAAAAATAAAGAACATCGAGTAATCGATTACACAAATCAGTAATCGATTGCATGGTTTTGAGGATCGAACCTGGGCATGAAGACAGCCTTGGTAATCGTACATTGTATGGTAATCGTACCAAAACCAAAAACTCTTAAAAAAGCAACAAGCTATTCATAATCGATTACATAAGCTGGTAATCGATTACCAAGAACCTGGAATTTGAGAAAACATGATTTTTGACACGTCCAAGCTATTTAAACACCTTGAGACCTCATAAAACATTTTTCCAACATTTCCTTCTAAAATGATCCTTCTACATTTTACAAAATCAAACCATCATTGTATCATACTAAAACACATCCATTTTTTTTTGTTTTTTTGGTTAAAGTTTCCCTTTGAAGATACTTAGGCCAAGTCTTTGACTCTAAATTTTTAGGTGATAACATAAACTTAAACATGCTATGCACTTATTTTACTTTTTATAAAATAAAGTGAGAGCATAAAATAAATATGATGCAACCTCATTATTATCTTTAGTTTAAGTGATGACTTGAAATGTAAACATGAAATGCAAGCTTGGGGAAATTAAACATGATGCAAGTTCATTCTATTTGTTCTTGAGAGTTTAGTGATGGCATCAAAATAAACATGTATGCAAGGCATAAACTTAAACATGAATGCAACTTGTTTTATCTTAACTAGACTCTTGAAGACTTTAGAGGAACATTACTAGCCTAACCCACATGTATTTAACAAATAAAGATGAGCTTTAGAGTTCTTAGCAGAAATCTTCAAAGAAGTCTTTGGTTTGAACTTCATCATCAAGCTCAAGAAAATGGACTGAGACGAAAACACAACACTCAACTAAACAACATAACTAAAACTACTCATATTCTTTATTTTATTGCTCATGGGCTTCAATCTAGTAAACTCTAGGCAAACCAACTTTAAGGTTGGCAAGGGTAAGCTTAGAACTCTTTGAAAACATGTAGATTAATTTTCTTAACAAAACTTTTGTGATCTACTCAACATTTTAGCAAACTTTGTTCAAACAAAGGAAAGGAAAGGAAATCATTCAAGAGAAAGGGGGAGGAACAGAAAAATAAAACCAAGGAAAAGAAAGAAACACAAGCATGTATGGTCCAAGACCAAGTTGTTTCAAGCTTTAGAGGTTTCTCACATGGCATCACAAGTCCATTATCTTGAAACCTCATCAAGCCAAAGTTTTTTTTCTCAACAAAGGCTTAGGTCGAAAATAAAAGAAGAGAAGAGACTTTGAAAACCAAGAGGAAACTAGAACTCTTCTTGAAGGAAGCACACAAACTTGGAAATAAACCTACCAAATGAAGTCTTTGAAAGAGATGAAAGGAAGCTTTGTTCTTTTGATGAAATGAGAAGGAAATCCTCTTGAAACTTGGAGGAAGAATTCGGCCAAAGTGAGGGGATTTGAGAGAAATAAAGAGAATTTTGCAAGAAGTGTTTGGACTTAACAAATGAACGAAGTGTGACGGTTCATCAAGGCTTGGTATTTATTAGAAATTTTCAACATTGAGGCTTCCAAGGGGGAGGAGGAAGCGGACGTATTTGGAGAGGAGGAGAGGAGGAAAATATCTCTTGATTGGTATGGGCAAATGCATGGGCAAAGCATGGTTGAAAGCATAGTGAGGTATGGTTTGAGGTATGGGCAAAGACATGGGCAAAGCATCATTGAAAGCATGGTGGTATGGTTTGAGGTATGGGTTTCGGCATGGCTCCTTGAGATGAGATGAAATTCAACATATGACATTTTCCTTGGGCCATGAATTTGGCCAGGTTGGGCAGCCCGAGGGAGGATTAATTTGCTCATGTAATTGTGTTTTAATGATGTTTAGGTGTTTCTTTGATTAAGGTTTTGGTTAGGAGTTTGTAAGAATCTTTGGTGATTGGCTAATTAGATATCAAGATTGATTAGGGAGTGGCCATACTAGATTAACAAATTAAATTATTTCTTTTAGTCAAATGAGGTATGGCACAATTCCTTAATTTAAGGAATTGAAAGAAAAACAATATTCAAGATTCCATGACTAGGAATCTTGAATTAAAGATGCAATTAGAGTTTATCCAAGCAATCTTAGGTTTAATTAACCTTAATAAATAATACAAATAGATAAGCCTAATATTGCTTAGGTTGCTTAATTGCGTCATTCCATAGTACACTGTTCTAGGAGCAAAATGGTAATTTTGCACTAAAACTGCTTGGGAACCTTCAGGAGTTCAAAGCTAAACATCAAATATTACTCATAAACATTATTCCAAACTTCCTGAAAAGTTTCAGAGGTGGCACCTTTCCTGTTAGAACACCAACGGGGTATTTTGGTCATTTCAAAAGTTCGGACAGATTTTCACTAATATCAAACACAGTTATAATCCCTTCAAACATTGAGTTGACCCATTAAAGGATAATCGGCAAGATCCTGAATTTGGGTAAAAATGACCTTGGGGCATTTTGAGGTCATTTGTACTGGTAGACGGGAGTGGGGGACGTTACATTATTCCTACCTTAAAAAGAATTTCATCCTCTAAATTCATTACCTTGAAAAAGCTCGGTATACTTCATCCGCATCTCGGATTCCAGTTCCTACATATCTCCTCCGTCTTGTAACTCAGGTCGCTTACTTTAAAGGACGGAACTTGTCCTCGCTGCTTGACACCTCGATCCACGATTCAGCGTTGGTGAGTTGAAACCGGAGTCCTCCCTTCCTGCTCATGTTGGTTACACACATGATAGGGATCGGATTGATATTTCTTAGTTGGGAGACGTGAAAGACGTCGATGAAGATTCGCAATTTGGGGTCACTTGTAGGCAGCGCCTGTTCCAAACTCTCTGAAGGATTTCAAAGGAGAGAAATTGGGGACTGAGATTTCTTGACTCTCATGGCTCTACCTATGCATGAAGTGGGGGTAATTCTTTGGAGAACATGCTCGCCTTCTTGAAACTCCAACGGCTTTTGCCAAGCTCTGACGTTTAGCTTCTTTGTCGGCTTTGAGGGTCAAGACCTATCCTTGATCATTCTTATTTGCTCCATGATTTCCCTCGCTACAAGCGGTCCCAAAACGCTTTGTTCTGGGGTAAGTGCCAACACAAAGGTGACTTGGCACATTCTTCTATATCCTCCAAGGCTTCGTAATGCCATGCGATACTTGCATGATAACTGTTGTTATACGCAACTCGATAAGCGAGGTACTTATCCCAACTCCCTTTTCTATCCAAAACAATGCCCTCAACATGTCTTCCAATGTTTGGATAGTTCTTTCCGATTGTCCATCTGTTTGAGGGTTGTAACGTATTAAACACAGCTTTGAACCAAATGCCTTTTGAAAGCTCCCAAAACACGGCAGTGAACCTGTGATCTCGATTCAGAGATTATATCGATGGAATTCCATGTAACCTCACTATTCTTGGATGTACAACTGGGCCGACTTCTCTAGGAAAAGGTTATCTTGATGGGTAGGAAATTAGGACTTGTTAACTGCACTATCCCAAATAGCGTCATGGCGGCTTAGTCCTAGAAAGCTGGTTCCCAAATTCATGGATATCTTCCTTCTCTTGGGGATAGGCAAAGGTCCAGCCTGAAGGCTTTTGGTGCTCGATCTTCACCTTTGACGACAGAAGCACTTACTAACCCAGGCTACTACGTCCTTTTTTTGCTAGAAACCACAAACATCTCTTTAATCCTGATAATATTCATGAGCAGATGAATGGTAAGAATGGCTTTTGACCTGCCTCAAGATACTTCAGGAGGTCACAATTTGTGGTACACAAATCTGACCTTGAATACAGCAAACCATATGTTCCTTGCTCAAAACCTAAGCTTACCACCTTTCAAGGCTAAACCTCCCTAAACTCCTCATTTTCCACTTGTGCCATCATAACCCTCTCTAAAACCCACTTGTCACGTAAGATGGCACAATCTTACACTCTTTTTGGTTCAGGACATCCTAAATTCATGTCCCTAAACTGCTACTATAGCTCAACTTCCTTGACCATCATGTGGGATAAGCGTTAATGACTTTCGACTCAAGGCATCGGCACCACATTGGCCTTGCGGGGTGGTAACTCCGAAATCATAGTCCTTTATAAACTCCATCCACCTTCTTTGCCTCATGTTTAACTTCTTTTGATCAAGAGATGCTTAACCTTACTGTGATCGGAGAAACTTAAATCTTACTCCAGTATAAGTAATGCCTCCAAATCTCAGGCAAACGTAACACCCTAATAATTAACCCAATACACCTAGGCGTATCTGATTAATTACTAGACTTTACTCTTTGCTTCAGTTCCTTAATCATGCTTTGAAAATACTTAGTGAAATTACGAGCCATTTTTTTTAAACATAATTGAAAACGTGAGCGCGCTTAACGTGAATGATTTAGCAAAATTTAAAAGACACATAGGAATTTACAAACATCACATCATAATATATTGGCTCCATCATCCAGCATCCATAATTACATATCATATAGATATTTTGCCTACCAACAGAATAAGACTAAGTGTAGGCAATCTAATAAAACATAAATAATATATGGATGGAAGGACATCCATTAATGGCACCTAGTAATAACACTCCAGGGATAGGGATAGATATCTGAAATATACGAGTGAAACTCAGGATTCAAGTTCAGCTCCGTGAAGCCTCAATGTGATTCACGAACGCTTCCTTCTATTTCTGAAGACGAGATGGAAAGAAAAATAGAGGGAGTGAGAAACTTATAAAAAGAATCTCAGTAGGGTACTCACCTCATGATGCATTGTGTCATCATCATCGTCCCCAGGAACCTCGGGTTATTATGAAATAGTGAGCATGCTAAGATTGATTTATTAAGTTCGAAAATATACTTTACCGAGGTTCGTCCGGTTTTAATCATGCGTCTTATAATGCATCATAAACTTAGCATGTCATGTTTATAATGAACTTTTCCTTTCATATATAATAACATAGTTATGCATAAAATCACATCATATTCCTCATCATCATTTCATAATACTATGCATAGCAAATATCATATTTCTCATCATCATCTCATAAATACTATGCATAGCAGAACATCATATTCACATAATGCATTTACTTAGTTTCTTAGGTGACTTAAAGTTACTTTCATCATCATTTTCCTGGGCCACCCTATACTCCACCCTTTTGGGAGTAATCTAGGTTATGAGCTCATACCTTGCTAGTCGTCAGCACATACTTATCCCTTTTGATAAGTAAAATTTTGTCTCTACCCTTTTGAGAGAACAGACTAGGGGCAAGAATCACCTTTTCACCGCCTATAGTTTGACGGGTCCAAAGGATCATTTTCTCATATATTTTGAGTCACCTTTAAGTCTTTGCATGTTATATCATAATACAATTCTTCATTCATAATCATCATAACATTTTCTCATTTATAGTCTTATGCGAAATAATATATACCAACTGTAATCATGCATCTAGGAGATTCCCAGGAAAGAGAGGTGGGTCACAATGGACACGCTTAAATACCAAATCTTTCCTTAGCCAGAATCTTTCCAAATTGCACTCTTACAGGAATACACTTTCTTCTAGTAACAGAATATGTCTTTATTTCATGCATAAGTTTTCATTGTTTGCAACAACAACTATAACATACAAACCAGGGAATCAATCAATGACACCAAATTCTTAATAAGCATCAAATCATATTTTAAGTACACATAAATTACTAGCTTCCCATAAAATTCTTACAAAGTTTTAAAACTCTTTTAGAACTAATTCCTTTTGTTAAACTTGAAAGAAGTCATAGGACTTTAGGCCTAAATTAACCATGGGACCGATTTATAACTTGAAAGAATGTTCATAATTAAATCTTTCACTTAAGATAAAAGGAGCAAGTCTTGAGCTTTAGAGATTTAGGTGACATCTTTGAATTATTACCATGCTATGCAACCTTATTTTAATCTTATCTTTATAAGGTGATAGCTTGGAATTATAAACATGATATGCAATTCCATTTCTTTATCTTTAAGATTTAAGGTGATAACTTGAAAATTAAACATGATGCAAGAACTTGTAATATAAACATGATGCAAGAAACTTGAGGCGGTAATCCAAGGACCAAGTAGAGGGAGAAGAATCTTAAGCAACGGAGCGCGTAGTTCGCATAGGACCTTGAGGGAGATGAGAATTACACATTTTTTTTAAGCTCCAATTCTCAAGACTTCTTAAAGAATAAATTCTTTAACTCCAATTATCTCATTTCTTCGCTTATGATTCATAAGCAAGTCTTTGAGCTCTAGGATTTTTAGGTGATGACATAAAATAAACATGCCATGCATTGACTTTTTAGCCATTATAAAATAAAGTGAGAGCATAAAATAAACATGAGATGCAACTTCTTTATTATCTTTAGAGATTAAGTGACAACTTGAAATTTAAACATGAAATGCAAGCTTGAAATTTAAACATGAGATATGCAAGTTCATTTATTTATTCTTGAGAATTTAGTTGATGACATAAAATAAATATGGTTATGCAAGGCATAAACTTAAACGTGGATGCAAGTTCACTTGATCTCTTTACTAGAGCTCCTTCAAGACTTTAAGAGAATTATGTTTTCAACCCAATATATGTATCTTAGCAAGACAAAGTAAAAATACATATTTCATATTCAAACCTCAAGATAAAAACATTATTCTTTAAAGTTTTGCATTAAATGGAATGTTCAAGCTTTAGAGGCCTAACTTGTGATGGATTTACAACCCATATTCAAGGTCCTCATCATCAAGCCATCATTTCATTCCTTCCTAGGCCATTTGGCCGAAACCATGAAAGGAAAATAAGGAAAGAAAAACTGAAATTTTAGAAGCTTTGGAAACTAGTGAAACCTTCAAGTTTTAGAGATCTAACTTGTGAAAGCTTTGCAACCAACACTCAAGAATCTCATCATCAAACCATGGTCTCATCATAAGCTAGGCCATATGGCCAAAATACTTTAAAAAGAAAGGAAGAAGAAACTGAAATGAAAACTTAAAAGAAAGCTCATGAAAACATCATTTTTGAGCTAGAAACATAACTTGTCTTAGCATAAAATGAACTTAGAAACACCTCCCTACCTAATTTGATTTGAAAGAAAGGAAGAGAACTTGGTTTCCTTGAGTGAAATGAAGCAAAATATCCTTGAAAAGCTGAAGGGAGAATTCAACCAAGAGAAAGAAAGAAAGAAAGCTTTTGGTGCTCTAAAACTAGAATTTGTGTAAGTTATGAACTAAGCATCTAAACTATCTTCAAGCATGCCTATTTATAGAGATTTTGCAGCTCATAAATGGACAAAGGAAGGAAGAAATCTGACCAAAAATTAGAGGAAAAAAAATAAGGAAGAAAAATCATTTTGTTTGGTGGCTTAAAACATGGAATCATGTTTCCATGTTTTCATGATTCTTTGTTTTCATTCTTTGGATTTTTGTGTAATAATTTTCTGACTTATTACTCAATAATTTCGTGCATTACAGCCTTGTGGAAGAGGATTTTGTGTGTTCCATGTATTTTTTAGGTGTAGGCAAGGTATTCATGCAATTTAGAGAATTTACGGTTAAGGGTTTAAGTGAATTACTAAGCAATTTGGGTGTTTTAAGCAATTTTAGGTTCTAATCAATCTAAATAAATAATTTTGACTCTAGATTAGTAATTAGAATTTAATAAGCTTTAATTTGAGCCTAATATTGCTTAGGTTTGTTAGACGAATCAAAAATCTCAAAATTTGTAAAACTACACAAAGACGGGGCAAAATGGTCATTTTACTTAAAAATTGCCCGAGACCATCCGAGCTTAACCAATGGTTAATCATGGCTTAAAAACACCTTTTAACACATTTTAGTGAGGTTTGGGTTAGTCGGCACGCAATAAAATTAAAGCTAAGGGCGTTTTGGTCATTTTGTCGTAAACTCAAAATTAGGATTCTTCTCCTCTATTAACACACATAACACAAACAATCCCTTATTAACATCAAAACATCCCCTTGAGGATGGGTGGGGCCCCAATCCTCATTTCTGTAAAATAACCTCAGGGCATTTTGGTCATTTTACACGTACAGAATTGGGGTTTGCAATACTTGCACGAATTGCTCCTAACTTTCTTCTAACGTTATATTCCTTTATTAAGGATTGTTTGGTCTCAAATTTTATATAATATTTACCTATGGTAATTCGGTAATTCCTAATGATAGTAAAAATTAGTAAAAATTGGGGCGTTACACAAACACTATGGCGGCTAACTCTAGGTCATGGGTAGGGTAGTTAACCTCGTGAGGCTTAAGTTGTCTAGACGCATAGGCTACCACTTGCCTATTTTACATCAACACACAGCTTAACCCTTTCCGAAGTATCACAATATACCTCGAAGGGTACATTGGGGTCGGGTAAAACCAAAACTGGGTTGAGGTCAACCTATCCTTTAACTCTTGGAAGCTCTTCACGAATTCGATTATCAAAATGGGGTGTGTAACACCCTAATAATTAACCAATACACCTAGGTTGTATCTGATTAACTACTAGACTTTACTCTTTTCTTCAGTCTTTCATCATACTTTGAAAATACTTAGGAAATTCAGAGCCATTTTTTTAAACATAATTGAAAACGTGAGCTAATAAGGAAATTTTGTATTAAGTGCAAATGACCAAAATGCCCTGAGGCCATTCTACCGGGTTTAGCAGTATTGCCATCCTAATGGGTCAACTCAATGTTTGAAGGGGGTTGTACCTATTATGTTTGATATTTGAGGTGAAAATCTCGCTTCTAAACTTTCGGCTCAAAATGACCAAAATACCCTGCTCTACACGGGTAAATGTGCCGTTTGAGCCAAATTTTCCAGGAAGTTTAGAATGATGTTTTAGAGTAATATTTGATGTTTAGCCAAGCCCGAAGGTCCAGTAGTTTAGTGCAAATTACCATTTTACCCTAGAACAGTGTATAGTGCGCCTAATGAAGCAATTCAGCGGAACCTAAGCAATATTAGGCTCTAATCGAAGATTAATTTATTTCGATAATTAATCTAGAGTCAAAATGATTTATTAAGGTTGATTAGAAACTAAAATTGCTTAGTCAAGTTCTAATTACATTCTTTAATTCAAGATGTCTAATCAAAAAGTAATGAATAGTGTTTTTCTCTCTCAAATTTCCTTAAATCAAGGAAATTTGTCTACCACTTTTTGACCAAAAGAATTATTTTAAAATTATTAATCTAGTTAGAATTTCCCCCAAAAGCCACAAATTTTGAATTCAAATTTCATCCAAAAAGGCTATGCAAAAGCTAGGATTTGACTACACCTAAGCTAGCACTTTAACCAAGCTTCCAAGACAAGCTTTGGAAGATATTTCCTTCCCTCCAAGGCCAAGAATTTCCAACCCTCCCCCCTAAATTAGCCACAACATTTCATTCCTTATAAATACCACACCTTGGAAAGCTTGGACATCTTTTTGATCATTTGCTAAGTTGAGTTTCCTTACACTTTCTCTCATTTTCTCTCATTTTCCCTTCCTCTAAGTTTTTTCTTCCTTCCTCAAAGAACCACCACCACCACCTTAGCCACCACAAACAACCATAAACCACCACTACCTCACCTTAAACCATCCCTCAAACACTTAAACTTTCCATTCCCAAGCTTAGAAACTCAAGGAAAAATCATCTTCCTTGAGCTTCCTCTTTAGCCAAATCCATCATCACTTCCAAGAGGAGATTTTGTCTTCTCAAACTCTTCAAGAATCAAGCTTTCTTTCTTCCATTTCAAAGACTTCCTTAGGTAGGGGTTTTCTTTCAAGTTTTCTTTACTTTTTTTGAGAAAAGTTTCTAGTTTTCTCTTGGTTTCAAACTCTTTTCTTCCCCTTTGTATTTTCGGCCATGAGGCCATTTTACAAACCAATCTTTAGCTTGATGATGAGGTCTCATGGAGATAGTTTGGTGTTTGCCATGAGAGAAACCTCTAAAGCTTGGATCTTGGTCTAGGACTATATACAAACTCGGTTTTTCCTTTTCTTTGCAAGTTCAAAGTTTTGGTTTTTCATTTCCTTTCCTTTATGATTCCGTTTCCTCCTTGGTTTTTCCTAGTTCAAAGTTTTGGCCTTCATTCCTCTAAGGTTTCGGTTTTTCCTTTTGCCTTGTCCAAGCTTTGGTTTTTATTTCTTTTTCTTCAATGGTTTCGGTTTTTCCTTTCCTCTCTTGAACAAAGTTTGCTAAAAATGTTAAGGTAGCCCTTTTATGTTTGTTTGAAAGGTTGTCTCTTGAAAAATCGTTTCCTTGAGCTTGATGATGGTGTTCGAAGAACATAAGACTTCCTTGGTGTCTTGATGCTAAGAACTCTAAAGCTCACTTTATGATACATAATGGGTTGAGGTTTTTATGTTCCTTTAAAATCTTGTAAGAGCTCTAGTTAAGATTAAAAATGAGTTGCATTCATGTTTACTTTTATGCTTTGCATAGCATGTTTATTTTCAAGCTATCACTAAGCAACTTAAAGATTAAAACAACAATGTGCATCATCACTTAATAAATCTCAAAGCCTACCTATTTCAACCTTAAAGTTGATTGTTGATTTGGGGTAAACACCCTAAGAGGCCTAGAGCACTAAAATAAAGAATTGAACCTTGCATTTCATGTTTACTTTCTTGTCTATCATGTTTATATTTTACGCCATCACTTAAACTCTAAAGATAATAAATGAGTGCACCTCATATTTATTTTATGCTCTCACTTTATTTTCTAAAAGAAGAGTAAAATGAGTTGCATAGCATGTTTAAATTTATGTCACCACCTAAATGGTCTAGAGCTCAAAGACTTGCCCAAGTATCCAATGTAAAGTTTTAAGAAAACGTTGGTTTTTCAATGAAGCCATTTCGGCCTTGTGGTGATGATGATGGGCTTGGTGTGAGTTCATCTAATCACAAGTGCCCATAGCCATGTTTTGAAATTTTTCTAAGCTTAGGAGTACCTAAGGAGCATTATGAATGAGATTATATGTTTTAAATCTATTTTATGAGAAAATTAATTTAGCTACTGATCTTGCTTGGACTTTAATGATTTTAATGAGATAAATTGGTTTCTAAAAGAGTTTGAGTTCCTAAAATTGTTCCAAGAGAAAACTAGCAACTTGTATGCATTTTAATTCATGAGATTATGTGATTTTATGGGCTTATGATTTCGGTTCTGCCCTTCATGATTGGCTGCTGTACAAATGTTGTTCTAAGGTGTTAAAATGTGTAAAATTATGTTTGAGTGAAGGGAGGATCGATTTAGAGAAGTTAGAAAAGAATAAGTAACTTAAAAGGATCAAGAATGAGAATTCTAGAACACCTTAATGCACAAATTTGCAAAACTGTTCCAGCATAATTAATTCAAGTGTAAATGGTTCATAATCAGTAGGATATGCATAAAAACCTTTCATAAATGATTAGGTGTTAATTACTAAGCTTAAGGTGATGATAAGGACTTAAAATAGGAATTCTAGCACACTTAGACATGGCAAAATGTGTTTCTGTCCAGCAAAGCTAAATTGAGGAAAAGTAAGTTATAACTTAGTAAACATGCCTAGGAATCCCTCATAATTGGTTTAGGGATTGATTATGAAGCCTTAGGCGAAGACGGATCTTAAAAAGGGTCAAGAACGGAGATCTAGAGCCCGTAAGTATATGATATTTTCCTGCCCAAACTACATAATGCTGTTTGGAATTTTAAGTGTGCCTAAAACTTAGTGAGAATTTTAAGTAATGATCCCTTATGTTATAAAAATTCTTAGCAAGGATTAGAATGACCGAAATGCAAGTTTAAAGCCCGTAAGGGTCAAAGCATAAGATACTATGAGATAGGTGGACGAGAGATTATGATTATGATGATGAACCTCGTGCACACTTATGATAATGTGGTTATGTTAAGTTCCTTGAGCATGAAACTTTATGTGCATGATTTGATTTGGTGATATGATGAAATGTTGTGTTTGAGATGCATAATGTTTCAAAGCTATGAATGAAATTGAGGAATATGCTCATGTGAACTAGAAAGTTATTGCAATGAGAAAGTTCCATGAAAATGATGCATGTGACTGAAATTATGTGGCATGACTCAAATTTGAGGAAATTCGAGAGGAGCTGTCATGCTGCCGAATTTCCGTCAAATTGAGGGATAAAGAAAGTTTTTGAGAAAAATGAAGTTTAAAGTTATATGCCGAGACGCATTTCTCCTTCCTGAGGAGAAAGTAAACCGTGGGTATGGACGTCGAGCCATACCGAAGCGGACAAAGTCACTGGCTTAACCAGTCGATGCGTTTGAAGAATGAAAGTATATGATGTTTAAGGTGACACACCGAGACGTACTTCTCCCCTCCTGAGGAGAAGGTAAAAGGGTGAGGGCATAGACATCAGCCAAAGCGGACAAAGTCGCTGGTCTTAACAAGTCGATGCGTTTCGAAGAAGGAAAAAGTCCCATGATGGGTGATCCTAGGCCCCTACCCGTACTCTAGGAGTCGGGATTATGATGATTATGATTATGTTTATGATTCGCTTATCAAGAGGATAAGTAAGAACTAGTGACGACTAGTTAAGGTATGAGCTCATAGCCTAGTTTAAGGGGTGCGGTTACTATATTATTGGTGTCACAAGTATGAGAAAAGGAAAGATGTTCAAAGAAAAGTTTCATGCCACTCAAATGTTGTTTGAATTATTGTTTGATTTACCTAAAGTGCTGCCATGCATCCATGAAATATTATGTTGCATACATGCATTAAGAATCATTATAAAAGACATGGACCTTGGATAAATACCTTTGCGAAAACTCCATAATGAACTAATGCATGCTCAACCTTTCATAATAAACCCAAGGTTCCTGGGATGTAAACGATGACACTAGGATAGAGGACTTCCTCCTGAGATTCTTTAGTAAGAATTCTCACCCTCTCTCGTTTCTTTCCGTTACGTCTTCAGATATCGATGGCGTCGTTCGTGATTTTCATTGACCCGCCACATGGGAGGTGCACTATGACCCGAGCATCAGTCCTACCACTTCAAGGGTCATTGTGAGGTGCGCGTTTTTGCATACGTGGGACGCCCTTTCTTTTCCCGTCTCCAGCTATCGCTTCGATCCGACTTCACCCTTTGGCGACGACTTGATCTTTGAGAGGACACGACCGAGATGACAGACCTCGGCTCAACCTTCGCGGAGGCACGGATATCCGAGTATGTTCCCGTCTTCAGAGGCTCATCCTGGAGGGCTCTTCCCTTCATTTCCTATGGGTCTCGGAGGAGGTAGCGAGGACACGGTCACCCAGCCGAGGCATGCGAGGCGCGTTCGAGCACGAGAGGCGACCACGACGCGGAGGCCACACTGCTCCCTCGATTGCTATGCCTAGATCCCTCTCCGTTGGGCTACATCCGAGGAGCTTCGTTAGTCGCGGCTACATCTCCCCACCGAAGATCGGCATTTAGGCTTGGAGAGAGAGGGTAGCGATAGTTAGGTGCTTATCTTTTGGGGTTGTTCCATGTATTTGTTATCATGTTTCTTATTTTATGTCTTTGTCCTGAAGCCCCACTAGTATGGGTAAGACTTTATGTTTTTGTTATACTTCTATTGTGATGTACTAAACTATATTATCTAATGTAATGAGGAATGATGTTTATGATGGATGTGTTCTTTAATGTTTATGTTTATGTTTTATTTATTCTTCCGCTTCACGTTGTTTATGTTACGCGCAAAGGCTCGCACTTTGTTTTATATAAATCATTTCAAAAAAAAATTACCCTTTTTCCGCTAAGTATTTTATAAATGAATTTAAAGAGAAGTAATAACTAATAATTAGTCTTGATACGTCCTAGGCGTATTGGGGTTAAATATTAGGGTGTTACATGAGCTGCACATAACGTGAACAATAATCGAAATAAAGCGAATAACGTGCAAATATAGCATGAAAAACACATCATATTGGCTCCATCATATAACATCCATAATTACATAACACATAGATAGTTTGCCTACCAATAGAATAAGACTAGGTGTAGGCAATCTAACAAAACAAATAATATATGGATGGAAGGACATCCATTAATGGCACCTAGTAATAACATTCCAAGGATAGGGATAGATATTTGAAATATACGAGCGAAACTAAGGATCAAGTTCATCTACCTGGTGAAAGCCTCAATGTGATTCACGAACGCTTCCTTCTGTTTCTAAAGACGAGATGGAAAGAAAAATAGAGGGAGTGAGAAACTTATAAAGAATCTCAGGAGGTACTCACCTCATGATGCATTGTGTCATCATCATCGTCCCAGGAACCTCGGGGTTATTATGAAATAGTGAGCATGCTAAGATTGATTTATTAAGTTCGAAAATATACTTTACCGAGGTTCGTCGATTTTAATCATGCTTATTATAATGCATCATAAACTTAGCATGTCATGTTTATAATGAACTTTTCCTTTCATCAACACATCATATTCCTCATCTTCATATCATAATTACATGCATAGAAGAACATCATATTTCTCATCATCATCTCATAAAATGCTATGCACAGAAGAACATCATACCATAATAGCTATGCACAAGACATGGTGCACATATTTCATTCCTTTAGTGTCCTAGGTGACTTAAAATCTTGTCATCATCATCATTATTTTCCTTGGGCCACCCTATACTCCACCCTTTTGGGAGTAATCTAGGTTATGAGCTCATACCTTGCTAGTTATCACTAGCATATTATCCCTTTTGATAAGTAAAAATTCTGTCTCTACCCTTTTGAGAGAACGGACTAGGGGGCAAGAATCACTTTTTCACCGCCTATAGTTTGATGGGTCCAAAGGATCATTTTCTCATATATTTTAAGTCACCTTTAAGTCTTTGCATGTTATATCATAATACAATTCTCAATTCATAATCATTTATAACATTTTCTCGTTTATAGTCTTATTCTGGAATAATATATATAGCAACTGAATCATGCATCGGAGATTCCAGGAAAGAGAGGTGGGTCACAAATGGACACGCTTAAATACCAAGTCTTTCCTAGTCAG